>JAKSZU010000003.1:187138138-187245638 GCA_026018925.1 Tupaia tana | reverse complement strand
AAAGAATACCATGCTAGGGTCCTAGATAGCACAACATGAGTATTAGACCGATGGATAACTGAGAGGAGCCTAGTTCCATGCTGCTTTCCTATTTATAGACCTATGCTTAACTCAGCTTGTCTTAAAGGAATGGTACAGGTGGGAGGTGGGGGAGAATGATTCCTCCCAGACTCCAGGGTGATGGAGAGAGAAACCTGTTACCATGAATTTGTATGGTTTTCTTTATGAGTCTCGCCTGCAGGAGCATGGTTTCACAGCAAGCCCCAACTTACCACCTGCCAGTGAATTAAGGTCACTTGTGTGCCACTGGGGGGGGGGGGTGTCTTATGTGTTATTTAAAACATGCTTTTATATCTAAGTTCCTATTCCTATTCATTCATTCATTTTCCCTTTCCCTATCCTCCTCACTCCAATTTATACAAAGGAACTGAATGAAGATACAAAGAAGATACTTGAACAAACAGGCTTTGCTAAATTCCCCCAGTATACTGCCATTCAATCATATCCATTTGTCCAAATATACTTCTGCATGACTATCCATTCTTCACCCTAAGCATATAAATATAGTTTTCCCTGGATCTTTGGGTCTTCATTTCTGAAGTCTCACACATCATATAAAGCTTTGGTTAAATAAATTTGCTATGATTTTCTCTTATTAATCTGTTTTTTGTTGTAAAGCCTTAATATCTCATAAGCCTTGTGATGGGTGAGGAAAAGATACTACTTTTTCTCTCCTGCAAAAGTAAAGTACCTGGGGACCAGCAGATGGTATAAGGGTTACATCGCTAGACTCCCACATAGTTGACCACAGTTCGAGTCCCAGAGCCAGTGGCTTAAAATACGGCAAGCACGTGTGTGTGTACCCAAAATCCCCAGAGGAGAATGGAGAAGAAGGGATTGCAGCATGACTATCCCTCCTGGGATATGATTTCTCACTTTCTGTCTCTCTCTGTCTCTTTGACAAGCACATGCACCCTATAGCAAAAATCTCTCTCTAAAAAAAAAAGGTAAAGTGACCAGCAGTTAGCATAATGGCTATGTTTCTGGACTCCCATGTAGTCTACCACGGTTCGCGTCCCGGACCCAGTGGCTTAAACTCATGCCGGGTGCTTGTGCGTGCATGCCCAGGATCCTGAGAGGGGAATGGAGGAGAGTGGATTGCAGCGTGGCCATCCTCCCTGGGGGGTGATTTCTCGCTTTCTGTCTCTCTTTTTCTCTGTGTCTTTCTGGAGAGCGCACACACCCTATAGCAAAAACCTCTCCGAAAAAAGAAGAAAAAAAATTAAAAAGGTAAAGTCCCTGTCTTTAAGATATGTGATTAGGGGTTAACGTGAGAGAGCAGTTGCTGCTACTGCTCTGCCTCAGATTTTCCTACATCTAGCCTCTCTCATACTGTTCTCACATAACCCCTCTGCAGGGCTGGCTTCACAAGTATGTGACCTGTGCAGTTACACAAAGCCTTGAGCCTAATGGGACCTAAATTTGGTTTAATGTTCTCCTGTCACTATATTGGAATTCTTTCTTTCTTTTCTTTTTAAAAGAAAGATTTTAAAAAATAATTATTATTATTTATTTAATTGTATTTATTCATTCTTATTTTTATTATTATTTGTCCAGAGAGAGAGAAAGTGATAAAGCCACCTGCCAGTCCGGGACTCAAACTATTGGCCATGTGAGAGTGTCCATCGCGTTAACCACCGTACCACCTACTGATCCCTAAGGGAGAGGTTTTTGCTCTAGGGTGCCTGCGTTCACCAGAAAGACAGAGTGATAGAAAGCAAGAAATCACCTCCACTCCCGGGGGGATAACCATGCCACAATCCCTTTTCCTCCATTCTCCTCCTGGGATTTTAGCCATGCATGTAACACGCATCCAGTGTGAGTTTTAAGCAGCTGGGTTTGGGACTTGAACTGAAGTTGACTACGTGGGAGTCCAGCAACGTAACCATTACATCATCTGCTGGTCCCACTATCTTGGAATTCTTAATCTTTTTTTTTTTTTTTTTGAGAGGTTTTTTTGCTATAGGGCGCGTGCGCTCGCCAGACAGACAGAGACAGACAGACAGAGACAGACAGAGACAGACAGAGAGACAGAAAGCGAGAAATCACCCTCCAGGGGGGATGGCCACGCCGCAATCCCTTCTCCTCCATTCTCCTCTCGGAATCTTGGGCACGCACTCACACGCGCCCAGCGTGAGTTTTAAGCCACTGGGTCCAGGACATGAACCGCGGTCGACTATGTGGGAGTCCAGCGACATAGCCATTACGCTAACTGCTGGTCCCGTAAATTCTTAATCATTTTGAACAAAATATCCCACATTTTCATTTTGTACTAGGCCAAGTTACCTTATTCCTCTGCAACACTTTAACTAAGGTTCAGAGACAGTAGGAACAGCCCTCAGTCAACCCCTAAGGGGTCCACATTCAAGCTCAGGCAAGATTAGGTGCAAAGCCAAGCTAGTGGACAGCCTCTGCTGGAGGCTCTTCTCTGCATTCAGTAGCAAATAAGCCCTCTCTTCACCTGTAAATAGGCCTATCAATTTGTAAGGGGGACATCTCCCAGAGGTCTTAATGCTCCCTTCCATGGCTCATCCTCCCTGCCTGCCTCCCCAGGTGCAGGCCACTTAGCAAACTCTCAGCAAACCTTGCCACCATTGTCTGGACTATCTCAGGCACGGGCTTGCACAGCCTTACCAGAGTTTAGACCCCAGGGGCGAATGAGCAGTCTGTGTTCTATCTCCAGACTTCTACTTCTCTCAAGACCTCTAGAAAGTCTAGGCCAGCAGGAGATAGTACTTCTAGACTATTGGCAGGTCACCTGGTCTCCTGGGCCAAAGGAAGCCATCAGGGCAGGAGAAGAGAAAGGCTAAAGCTCCTGAGCCAGAATCCATGAGGGTCACTTAATCATCAAGTGTGGGCCCCAGCTCAAAAGCTCAGAGCCACATGTTCTTAGAACCATCAGGATTGCCCTTTTCAGTCCTTTAGCCATGAGGAGGAAGGCAACTTGAGCAGTAAAGGTGTCAGCACATTGCTGGGAGGGCAGAGGCACAGTGAATTCCCTATGGATATTCACTTTTCTAGGATGCCCTTCCTCCTGAGGCCTGCCTGCAAGGATTTTGGCAGGAGAGAAAGATTCATTTGTAATTTCCCACCTGGAGAGATAAAAGGAATTTATTTAACTGTTTAATATCATCCATTTGTTTATGCATTTATCCCTTCATTAATTTAGCACTTACTGTTGAGTGATTCCGATGCTATGAAGACTGCTAAGAAATGTAAGACATGGTCCAGCCTCCAGAACTCAGACCCTAAATGCAGAATCAAAGTCACTAAACATTGAAATGGTCAATGGAACATAACACAGTCAAGAAGAATACAATATGAGCAGTACTAGTTTATATGGTAAGACAGTAAGTGCTGAAGTGAAGTTTAAAAAATTATTCTTGGGAACCAGCAGTTAGCGTAATGGCTATGTCGCTGGACTCCCACGTAGTCGACCGCGGTTCGCGTCTCGGACCCGGTGGCTTACAACTCACGCCGGGCGCGTGTGCGTGCGTGCCCAAGATCCCGAGAGGAGAATGGAGGAGAAGGGATTGCTGCGTGACCATCCCCCCTGAGGGGTGATTTCTCGCTTTCTGTCTCTATGTCTCTCTCTGTCTGTCTGGCGAGCGCACGCGCCCTATAGCGAAAAACCTCTCAAAAAAAAAAAAAATTATTCTTGAGGGCGTAGTGTATGTCAGGCTGTGCTAAGTTCTAAGGATTACAAAGATGTATGAGACATGGTTCCTACATGAAAAACCCTCAGTTCTAGTTGGGGAGACACCCAGTGGACAATTTCCATATGCACAAAACACGGTGACAACACAAGGGAGGATCACTGAGACAATCCAGGTAACAGGATGCCTGAACTGGGTCAGGACAGCCATGCCAAGGAAGCTTGATAAGCTGTTGTAGGTAGCGTACAAAAAAAATCCAAGGATCTGGTTTGTTGAGAAATGCAAATAGGGAGTTCTCAGAGGCAGGGAGAGGCAGAAAATGAAGCTAGAGAGGTGACCAGAAATAAGATCATGCAGAGCCTTGTTAAGGAAATCAACT
This sequence comes from Tupaia tana, assembly GCA_026018925.1. Lineage (NCBI taxonomy): Eukaryota > Metazoa > Chordata > Mammalia > Scandentia > Tupaiidae > Tupaia > Tupaia tana. The sequence continues at coordinate 187,241,543 of JAKSZU010000003.1, read as the reverse complement.
TTGTCTTTGTAGTTGGTGGAAGCCATGGCTGGGATGAGAGTGGACTTGCAGGGAACAAGACTGAAAGCAGGGAGACCAGTTAAGAAGCAACACTAATGGCCTGGTAAAAAGCGATGAGTGTTTATGTCAAAGCATTGGTAATCTGGATGGAGAAAGAGAGGACATTCTATTCTTGCTGCCTCGAATGTATTTTCCACATTTTTCCACACAGTTTACTTTCACACATCCTACAATTCTTAGTTTTTCTCGGACACTTTCTCTAATCCTAGGTTAGAGCAGGTACTCTTAGCATACCATAGCACAGCTCTGGGTACTTTTGTTCATAATGCTCCCCACTTGTCCTTCAAGACTTATTGCTGACACCTGCAGATGGCATAATGGTTATGTTGTTGGACTCCCATGTAGTTGATTGCAGTTTGACGCCCATATATGGTGGCTTAAATCTCACACCAGGTGTGTGTGCAAACATACCCAAAATCCCAAAAGAAGAATGGAGGAGAAGGAATTGTGGTGTGGCCATTCCCCCCCCCCCCGGGGGGGGGGATTTCTTGCTTTCTGTCTCTCTGTCTCTCTGGTAAGCACATACATCCTAGAGCAAAAATCTCTCTTAAAAAAAAAGACTTATTGCTGAGATTATTTGATTAATGTCTGAGTTCATCATTAGGACTTACAGGCTCAGTAGTAGTGGGAGTCATTATCTGCCTTGCTCACTGCTACATCCCCAGTCCTTGCACACCACAGCCTTTGATCAATGTTTCTGGAATGACTGGATGACAGAATTGATTGCAATTTGGAAACTCTATGAGAATTCACAAGACATCTATGTGGATTGGAAGAGGTGGGATAGACTTCATAGATATGAGATAAACACAGAAAGGGCTAAATAAGAACACAAGACAATAATACAATAGCATTGACAAGGCATCATATAATATGTGTCAAAGAAAATAATACAAATATATATATGTGTATATATATATATATATATATTTTTTTTTTTTTTTTAAAGAGGTTTTTGCTATAGGGCATGTGTGCTCTCCAGAAAGACAGAGAGAGACAGAGAAACAGAAAGTGAGAAATTACCTCCCATGGGAGATGGCCACGCTACAATCCCTTCTCCTCCACTCTCCTCACAGGATCTTGGGCACGCACAAACACACGCCTGGCATGAGTTTAAGCCACCGGGTCCGGGACTCAAATCATGGTCAACTACATGGGAGTCCAGTGACATAGCCATTACACCAACTGCCGGTCCCGAAAATAGTACAAATATTAAGTGTTAAAGGAGGAAATAAATCCATTGTGATGGTTTTGTCAGCAAGTAACAAAAAACCTGAACTGAAATTAGCATTAACTGCAAGGGAATTTATTATCTCATAACAGAGATTATATGCAGAGGAAGGCAAGCTTAGGTGTTTGATACAGAGGTTCGAAGAGTCTTTCTCTCCTGTTCTGCTATTCTTGAGTGGGCTTCATCTTCATGCTGGGTAGCAGGATGTCCATAGCCAATCTAGACATGAGAATATTCGACTGAAGAAGGAAAAACTGTATATTCTCTCTCTCTCTCCCTCTCTCTCTCTCTCTCTCTCTCTCTCTCTTTAGTTTTTACTAAATCAACCTCCAGGGGGAATGGCCATGTAACAGTCCCCTCTCCTCCAGCACCCTCTCAAGATTTGGGGCATAAGCATGCACCTGGCATGATTGTCAAGCCACCAAGTCCAGGATGCAAACCTCATTTGGCCATGTAGGAGTCCAGTGCCTTAATCACCACATCATCTGCTGGCCCAAAGTTTCCATTTTTTTAGAAATATTTTATTTAACTTAATTTTATTTATTTACTTATTTTAATTTGACCAGAGAGGGACACTGAGAGAGAGAGAGAGGGAAAGTGAGAAAGCAAGCCACCTGGTCCAGGACTTGAACAGCAGTCAGCTATGCGGGAGTCCAGCACCGTTAACCACCATGCTACCTGCCAACCCCCACAAATTTCCATCTTAAACATGAACTTTAGATGAAAGTTAGGCTTCTTCTCATCTTTATTTTGTTTCTTTATTTTATTTATGTATTTATTTATTTATCTTAAATTGACCAGAGAGGAACAGAGAGAGAGAAAGTGAGAAAGCTGCCAGGTCTAGGACTTGAACCATGGTTGGTGATGTGGGAATCCAGTGCTCCTAACAACCACAGTACCTGCCAGCCCCTCATCTTTATTTCTAGCCTTTTATCCCTTTTGACATAAATCACGGAAATCCGAGTAAGAAGCAGGAGGGCCACAGATGAAACATAGAGCCATTTTTGCAGAGTTAGACAGAAAAGTCCAACTTTCTGTTCTTTGCTTTGGTCATCTAAGATTTCATCTAAATGTCTGGCTGCCCAAAGATTTGAGCTGTGCTTTAGTATCTTTGGAACCACCATAGAACCATTGGAGATCAGAGAATGCTGTAGACCTTCTCATCAGAGAAATGTGCATATGTACAGAGATTATTACATATAATTTCCAGAGTTTCTGGAACATTCTGAAGCATCTACTCAGATCCCACAATGAGAAGCTCTAAATCAGGACATTTGTTTGGGTTGGTTCAAGCTTGATTTTTGCAGGCAAATGGGAAAATAACTTGCTTTGCATTCATGTAAAATCATTTGGTGACCTACAGCTTCAGGACCAGGGTTGCCTGCTACTGGCTCCTTTGTTCTTGTCTTCACATCTAGCCCCAGGTCTAACCACTGTTTGGAGGCTAGACTATGTCCATTTGCAAACACTTAAGGACGGCATTTGGTGATGGTGATGGTATGCTGATGTGAGAGAAACCAGTTAAAAACGTTTTGGATACAAGTTCTTTGTCCTGAAAGAGATGATGTCTTCTCTAGAAACTCTTAAGAATCAAGGGACAGAGAAACAGAGAAACATAAAGATACAGAGAGAAAGAATGAGATTGAGGTTTAAACAGCAATAAAGGGAAATGAGAGTGAGGCTGCTAATCTGAAAGGCATCTAGGAAAGGGCAGTTGGAGAAATTTAGGGAAGTAATCTTTGAAATCATGCACAGCCCTTATATAAGATTGAGAAAACATCAGTTGTCTAGATCAAAGGGTGGGAGGTGTGCTTTCTGGAGTTTATAAGAAGGCTAAAACCTTCCCTAGCCTCTGGTTCATTGGTGCCTTGCCCTCTCCCTCCACAACTCCACAGTCCCACAGTCCTAAGATCTGCAGAGGCCCAAGGACATGCAAGCTGCCCTGTGGGGAGTTTAGCTGGTATGAGGACTGCAGCAGTCGGCTCCTTAATGGAGCTTTCCAGGAGCCCAACCCAAAAGCCTGCCTGCATTATTAATGGATTATGTCATCTCTCCTTGCACTTGCTCTAGGCTGCTGAAATGTTATAGAGTAGTATTATTAATTGAAGCAATTAGTGCTGGGGATATTGGCACAGCCATGTCAGAGGACCTGCAATGTTCACAGCTAGGATCCCCTTCTTTGTGCTCCTTTCTCTGTCACTCCCATCCTCTTCCCTGTACCTCCCCACCCCACAACTCCTTTGTTCTATTCAGCCCCTGCTTTCCTTTCTCTTTTGCAGCTCTCTCAACACCCCCCTTGAAAGACTCCAAATACTCACTACCCTTCCCAGATTGAAAATCCTTGTGGTCTGCAATCATTCTCCAAGCATAGGCAGGTAGAACAACAGAATGACCGTGTCTTGGGGCCGGCAGGTAGCATGGTGCTTAAGGGCAGTGAACTCCCACATGGCTGACCTCAGTTTGTGTCCTGGACCTAGTGGCTTGCTTTCTCACTTTCTCTCTCTTTTTCTCTCTCTTGCTCTGCCCCTCTCTGGTCAAATTAAAAAATAATAATAATAAAGTTAAATAAAATAATTCTTTAAAAAGAAAAAAAAAATGAGAATGACAGTGTCTTCTGTGACTGCTGCCTCAAGTCACTGGTTAAATTAGGATGGAAGACCAGCCCTCACAGTTCTGACCTTGACCCAGAGGCCCTGGTGAAGGTGGAAGGTGGCAGGTAGAAACAATTGTGGTTCTCTGCCTGCCAGGCTCATTTATTCATTCAATTTTCCTCTGTGTACTAAGCTTTATGGTAGGTGTCATAGTACCAAGCTTTACTACGGTAGGTGCCGTAGGAAATAAACAAAACAGTAGAACTCTTGAATGCTGGGATCGCCATGGTATGAGGAGAGACTAGACTGACCCCTGAAACAATTAGAGCAAGACAGAGTACAGCCAAGTGTCACAAAGGAGTAATTCCCCCAGGGGTTGCCCAGCTCCTGGGAGCCGCCCCTGGCCCAAGTGGTGAGGAAAAAGGCCCAAGCAAATAAAGAGGCCTCAGGAAAGAGGAAAGTGAGGTACTGGTAGGCTGCAGGAAAGAGGGAGCAGGGGAAGCGTAGTCTACTGGGGAGAAAGAAAGGTGCAGGCTGAGCAGGCATAGAACAGAAATCCCAGAAGGGACTGGATGGCTCTCCAGCCCTTGTGACCAGGGCGCTCAGCCCATGGCTGAGACCTAGAAGTGACTGGAAAACCTGGTTGAAGGCCAAGACACCTGGACACCAGGACCCACACCTCTGATCCCTTCATCAGGAATGAAAGTGACACCTGAGAGGCCACAGGCTCAAGTTCCCTCTAAAATAAACAGATACCAGGATGGAAACATCCAGGATGAACAGTCACCGCTGCCCCCACCCCCACAAACACACACTCCTTGCTCCTACTACCCTTACTCCACTCCAGATCATCAGGAAGAGGTACACCTTATATTACAGAAAGGTGACTCCTTAGAAGTCTTGGGACTAGTGATCCACTTGAGTACATTAAATGTAATATTCTTAATTTTATTTTTGTTTTTTTCTATTATAAAAAATGTCAAGCATACACAAAAACATACAATAATGAAGCCTCATATTAATATAGCCATCTCCCCAAAATTTCCACCTCATGGTTAATCTTTTATTCATCCCCTTCCAGCTTTTTTAAAAAATTCTTTTACGTGGGACCAGCAGGTAACATGTTGGTTAAGACACTGAACTCCCACATGGCTAACCATGGTTCAAGTCCAGATCTGGTAGCTTGCGTTCTCACTTTCCCTCTGACTCTCTCTGGTTAGTGCTTGTGCCTTATAACAAAGTTTAAAATAATAATAATAAAGTTAAATAAATAATTCTTTTTAAATTTTTTAAAAGAATGATCTTATTTAACTTTCTTTCTCTTTCTTTCTTCTTCCTTCCTTTCTTTCTTGCTTGCTTGCTTGCTTGCTTCCTTCCTTCCTTCCTTTCTTCCTTTCTTCCTTTCTTTCTCTTTCTTTCTTTCATTTGACCAGAGAGGGACAGAGTGCAAGACAGGGGGGAAAATGAGAAAGTAAGCTGCCAGGTCCAGGACTCGGACCAATGTTGGTCATGTGGAAGTCCAGCACCCTTAACCAGCACGCCACCTGCCAGCTGCATTTTTTTAAAAGAGAGATTTGTGCTATATGATGCCACACTCGCTGGAGAGACACAAAGCGAGAAATCACTCCCCCAGAAGGATGGTAATGCCACAATCTCTTCTCCATTTTCCTCTCAGGATCTTGGGCTCATATGCACGTGTACTCAGCATAAGTTTTAAGCCACCGGGTCCAGGACTCGAATCGTGGTCTGCCATGTGGGAGTCCAGTGATGCAACCATTATACCATCTGCTGGTTCCGGTAATATGCTCTTATAAGGAAACCTGCTAACTTTTCATGCTTTCTAAAATTAAAAACACATGGGACCAACTGATAGCATAATGAGACAGCATAATGATTTTGTTGTTGGACTCTCACATGGTTGAGTGTGGTTCAAGTCCCAGACCAGAGACTTGAAATTCATGCCAGGTGCATGTACATGAGTGCCCAATACTCGAGGAGGAGAATGGAGGAGAAGGGATTGCAGCATGGCCATTCCCCCAGAGGGTGATTTCTTACTTTCTATTTGTCTCCAAAACTCTTCTTAAAAAAATTAAAAACACAGGGGGCAATAGGTAGCATGGTGGTTAAGATGCTGGACTCCCACATGGCTGACTCCAGTTCAAGTCCCAGACCTGGCAACTAGCTTTCTCACTTTCTTTATCTGTCTCTTTCTGGTGACAACATGTGCCCTCTGGCAAATTAAAAAAAATAATAATAACAATAAATAAAATTAAATATTTTTTAAAATTTAAATTAAAAACACAAACACCCCTGTGACAGAGACAGATTATCATACATGGGGCTTATTTAAAGGTGGAGAAAGAGTCTATTTGTTGAACTCTCTCAATATGCCTGGGTAGGGGCAGGGCATTAATCATTTACTACTCCCAACAACTGGAAAAGTAGGGATAATTAAACAGATGAGAACAGGGTCATAAGCCCCCCAAGTCTAAGCCCCTGCTCTTACACTCTACCATCTCCTCTCTCCTTACTTTCCACGGTTACCCCTACAGAAGCTAAAGCCAAAATGGGAAAAAGGACAAAAGGGTCACTTTTGGTAGTGGTATTGGAGCAGGAGCAGAGGGTATTGATGGCTACCCTTGTGGTCTGACCTCAGTTTCCCATTGGGAGGGCTTTTTCCCATCTCCCTGCTGGTGAGTGCATAAACCCTCTGAAAAAAAAAACTAAAAGAAAATTCAGCTGCTACCAGGATGTAAAAAAGGATTAGAATAGGATGAAAGCGTGAAGTCTCCTACACTGGTATTCAGAAACAGTGCTGGCACTCAGATGAAGCTAAGTAAATCCTTGCTCATTTAAATTGGATTGGGTGGGGGCTGGCAAGTGGCGTGGTGGTTACAGTCCAGTGGGACTCCAGTGGGTCTAACCACAGTTCAAGTCCTAGACCTGGTGGCTTGCTTTCTCACTTTCCCTCTCTCTCTCTGTCTGATCAAATTGGAAAATAATAATAATAAATAAAGCTAAATAAAATAATTCTTTAAAATAAATAAATAAATTGGATTGGATGAAAGTTATGGAAAGTTCTTAAGCCCGACCAGGCTGCCAAGAATTAAGTCTGGCACAGGCCTCTAGAAACCTATTTTCATCAGGCAGGCTGGGGATCCAAATCCTTACAGGCTCTCACACAGTTTACTGTCCATTATAGCTGTTAACATGCCAAGCTGCTTGGCAGGATTGTTCCCAGGGCCTGTGGTCAGGCCTAAGACTGCCTGAAGGGGATAGGTGTGAAGCTTTGCTGTGTGAAAGTGGCATTTTTACTGACCTGACTGTCCCCAGCTCCTTTCTAGGGGTATCTGAGCTAGCCTCCCCAGCTAGGAAGAGGACTTGGGCCAGTGATCTTCAAGGCCCAAAAATCAAAATCAGACTCAGAGTTAAAGAGTTCAAGTAAGCAGGGACCAGCAGTTAGCGTAATGGCTATGTCGCTGGACTCCCACGTAGTCGACCGTGGTTCGAGTCCCGGACCCGGTGGCTTAAACTCACGCCAGGCGCATGTGCGTGCGTGCCCAAGATCCCGAGAGGAGAATGGAGGAGAAGGGATTGCGGCGTGGCCATCCCCCCTGGGGGGTGATTTCTCGCTTTCTGTCTCTCTGTCTCTCTCTGTCTGTCTGGCGAGCACACACACCTATAGCGTAAATCTCTCCCCACCTCAAAAAAAAAAAAAAAAAAAAAAAAAAAAAACACAACCAAGGCAGTCAATGGGCACAAAGCAAAATGCCTGATAACAGAACAGACTGCAAGATCAGACTGGCCTATGCACAAAGCCTACTCCATCCTGGGTTGCAGAGCAATGAACAATTATGGCCTCAACTCACTGGTGATAATGAACCAGACAGCTGTTGATGCAGGGGGAGGTGGGCTGTGAGGGCAGGGAGCTCAGCAGATCTATACAAAATCTTTTTTTTTAGATGCTTTGGCAGTCTTATGCTCTTCATAATCTGAGATTATGTGGTGGGATTCACATCTTCCAGGAGAGATGGCCTCCCAAATGAAATGGGAGTTAGGGACAAAGAGGTAGTTCTCTGTCCAGAAATATTGCCTTCATTGTTCTCTGTGCTCCAGCTATTATTATGTAATTTATATGAATAAAGTCAAAGCCCACAAATTCAGGTGCTACAGGAGCCAGGCAATGGCATAAATGGGAGATAGAAGCCGGATAATGATAGGGAGCAAAAGAGACTGGCATGGACATCAGCAAACCAAGGAGTAAGTTTCCTTTAAGGAGTTCAACAATTACTTGGGACCAGCAGTTAGCGTAATGGCTATGTCGCTGGACTCCCATGTAGTCGACCGCGGTTCGAATCCTGGACCCGGCAGCTTAAACTCAAGCTGGGCGCATGCGGCGTGGCCATCCTCCCTGGGGGGTGATTTCTTGCTTTCTATCTCTCTGTCTCTTTCTGTCTGTCTGGTGAGCGCATGCACCCTACAGCGAAAATAAGAAAGAACTCTCAAAAAAAAGGAGTTCAACAATTACTCAACTCAGGCAGGTCTTATCCTATGAAAATGTGTGACAAGCTCTTTCGATTCTTCCAATTTTCCAAGAAAAGCCAGAAATCTAAGTTTCCACATAAAATCGCCTATTTTTATATAAAACTACCAATTAATTTTCACAAAACTGTTGAGGTTATCAAGAACAAACCCACAGACACTTTTGGGTCATACATGGCCTCCAGCTTGGAAATTCCTCTTTTCAGGATCCCCTGAAGATACAGCAGCCTTTTCTCCAATGCGCATTGGGTCCTAAGGCTTAAGGGGAGGTGCTATTCCAATGTACTCTGTTCTAGTCCCTGACATTCTTCTTTCTTGTTCCAGAAGCTCTGGGCAACTGAAAAGGACAGAAAAGATGGGAGAGAGCACAGAAAGAAGAGGTATGAAGCTGAAGATAAACCTCTCTGACTTCATCATTTGTCCCCTGGGAATGCTGTGTGCCTAGCCCCACTAGTCACAATCTGTAGACAAAGGTTCCAGGAGATAGAAAGACAGCTCTGAGGTCAAAACAGCCTATGGCTTTGTTCTGTGTGCTAAGGGCTGGTTATACCCAGCTGGTCACTGGGTTCCCTCTGTGACCCAGCCTTTCCTTTTCTTTCTTCCTGTGCCAGTTCTCTGCTCTCTGTCGCTCTGTTATGGTTTTTATAAAGCTCATCTTTCTGTGTGGAGTTTATTAGCAGGCAATTGCTTATCACAACTCAACTGTGACTTTCATTTGTAGTTCCCACCTTAGGCCTAGTGGACACTAAAGAAACATTCTTTTGCTTCCTGCACCAGAAACAATGCTTCAGGGAGAGGGGGATTTCTTTTGACCCTACTCATTCAGCCTAGGAGTCTAGATATATTGAGTCATCGAAAAAGTCATGATGCACTTTTGCATAGAAAAACATAAAAAAGGGTCATGGCTTTTCTAACGACCTAATTAAATCTGGACTCAAGAGTCTAACTGAATCATAAGCATTAATACCCAAGTGAGAAACCTAAGGTTCAGAGGGACATACATCATCTACCAGAAGTCATAGAGATAAAGGAGATAGGACCCACACCCACGGTTTTGGCATTGTTTTATTATATTTTAGTCAGGTTTAGTCAAGCCCTGCCTCCCAGAGGTCCTTACCTACTCTCTCTCCCACTAGATTTTCAAATTAGAAAGAGGTCTAGAGGCCAGACTGCAGGGCCTATGACAGTAGCTCTGGAGAATATATAAGAAGGGCAAGAATCAATCCATTTAGTCTGGTTAATAAGAGTAAATACACTGGAATACTACAGATGAGAACAAGAGTGTCCATTGTTCTTTCCTTCATTAAAGCTGTAAGGGTCTTTACAGATCATCTAATTATAAATAATCTGAGGTTTCAATCTCTCTTTTTCTTCTTTCCTCCTTCCTTCTCTCTCTCTTTCTTCCCCTTTCCCTTCCTCTTCTTCCCCTTCTTCTTCCTCTTCTTCTCCCTCCTCATTCTCCGTTCTTGTTTTGTTTTAGCAGTAGTATTAAAGATGCATAGTCCAGGGAACCAGCAGTTAGCGTAATGGCTATGTCGCTGGACTCCCACGTAGTCGACCGCGGTTCGCGTCTCGGACCCGGTGGCTTACAACTCACGCCGGGCGCGTGTGCGTGCGTGCCCAAGATCCCGAGAGGAGAATGGAGGAGAAGGGATTGCGGCGTGACCATCCCCCCTGGGGGGTGATTTCTCGCTTTCTATCTCTCTGTCTCTCTCTGTCTGTTTGGCGAGCGCACGCGCCCTATAGCGAAAAACCTCTCCAAAAAAAAAAAAAAAAAAAAAAAAAGATGCATAGTCCATGGTCCCAGCAGATGGCATAATGGTTATGTCGTTGAACTCCCAAGTAGTCAATATCAGTTCGAGTCCTGGATCCCATGGCTTTAACTCACGCAGGGCACACGTGCGTGCTTGCCCAAAATCCCGAGAGGAGAAGGGATTGAGGTGTAGCCACCCCCTCTGGAGAGTGATTTCTTGCTTTCTTTCTCTCTGTCTCTCTCTGTCCGTATCTCTCCAGTGAGCACACATGAAGTCAAGAATCTCTCGGGACCAGCAGTTAGCGTAATGGCTATGTCGCTGGACTCCCGTGTAGTTGACCGGGGTTTGAGCCCCGGACCTGGTGGCTTAAACTCACGCTGGGTGCGTGTGCATGCATGCTCAAGATCCCAAGAGGAGAATGGAGGAGAAGGGATTGTGGCATGGCCAGCGCCCCAGGGGGTGATTTCTTGCTTTCTATCTCTCTGTCTGTCTCTGTCTTTCTGGCAAGCGTACGTGCCCTACAGCAAAAATCTCTCAAATAAATAAATACATAAATAAAATTTAAAAACTCTAAGAAAGGAAGCATAGTCCATTAATCCTGAAGCACCTATCTACTTGGCTCCCATCCCTCATTTACTCTTACCCATCAGAGCAGTCTCAAGGAACACTCCTGGGAGGGTGAGGGGGGAGAGGAACAGTTTGAAAAAAATAATTGATCTGATCTAACACTTGAAAAACCCAAATTTGGAAATGGAGACTTTGATAGATCAATTTACTTGCCCAAGGTCACACAGGCTGCACCTTCAGGCACCGCTCTTTCCTCAACCCTCTGTCATAAAGTGGTATAAACATTAACACACACAAGAAAAGAGAAGTAAGTGATGGGGAAGTTGGAGGGCCAAACAGAGTTCAGTCTGAGCCTTGGTGGTCAGGGAGGCAGGAAACTTGAGTGGGGACCCTTAGAGGGGGTTGAAAGGGACAGAGCGGTCATTCAGAAAGGGGCCATGGGTCAAGCAGGTGTTAAATTCCAGAAGCCAGTAGATAAGCAGCATGATGCCAGTGGAAAACTGGAATGAGGGTAGGATCAGGTTCTACGTGGAAAGGTCTGGGGCTCAGACTATTAGCCAGTGATAGAATTGGAAGGTTGTTTTGCCACCCAGTTCACCCAGCTGAATCTGCTGATAAACCCCAAGTATGTTCTATATTGACAGCACTCCAAAAGGCTAGAAGCCCAGGCAGGCAGGAACATGGATGAGTGTATCAAGTAACACTTGTGACAACAGCTGCGTTGTATTAAAAATGTATCAAAATGGAAACCAGCAGATGGCATAATGGTTACATCACGGACTCCCATGTAGTCAAATGCAGTTCAAGTCCCAGACCCAGGGGCTTAAAACACACCAGACATGTGTGCATGTATACCCAAGATCCCAAGAGGCAAATAGTGGAGAAAGAATTGCGGCATGGCCATCCCCCTTTGGGGTTGATTTCTCTTTCTGTCTCTCTGTCTCTGTCTGTCTTTCCAGTGAGCATGCATGCCCTATAGCAAAAAAAAAATCTCTCTCCAAAAAAAAAAAAAGGAAAATTAAATAAGTAGTAGATGGAAGACACTCAGAACAGTGTCTGAGGCCAGCCCCTGGCCTGGTGGTTAAGGAAGTTGGATCTCAATAGGAGAATGAAGAAGACTGCAGCATGACCATGCCCTATGGGGAGTACTTTCTCCCTCTGCCTCTCTCTTGTGAGCACAGATGTACTCTGGCAAATTAAAAAAAAAAAAAAGTCTGGTATGAACTAAACACCAACTAGTGGTAACAGTATTTGATTACTTATATCAGGGCCTGATAGAGGTTGTGAACAAGGCAAGTTCACTACAGACTCAAATCCTACTGTATACTAGCAGTACTGGCCTCCTTCCCAACTCCCTCCACACACTTCCTAAGACGGTTTTTATCATGGTATGTGTTGAGCATTTAATTTGTTCTTTCAGTCTTAAAAGCAGCTGCTGGGGCGCAATGGCTATGTCGCTGGACTCATGTAGTTGATTGCGGTTCGAGTCCCGGACCCGGTGGCTTAAACTCACGCTGGGTGTGTGTGCCCAAGATCCCAAGAGGAGAATGGAGGAGAAGGGATTGTGGAGTGGCCATTCCCCCTGGGGGGTGATTTCTCACTTTCTGTCTCTCTGATTCTCTCTGTCTTTCTGGCAAGTGCACATGCCCTATAGCAAAAAAAAAACTCTCCAAAAAAAGAAAAAGAACAACTGCTGGACTACATGGCAAAGATTTTTCCCTACCTTTGCCCAGCCACATTATTACTCAGTTTTTCCTACATCTCCAGCACCCCTGAATACTGCCCAGGCCAGGCCCAAGAACTTATTCAGGGAAGCAGCACAGGCTCCCTGTTGTGTAGGTAGACAAGGTTTGCAATTGAAGCCCACCTGACACAAGACCAGCACATCCACACTGGTGCCCTAGGAGAAAGGCTTCTGGAGCAAAAGGCAAGCTGGGTCCACAGGTTTCTCTCTCTCCAGAATTTGGAAAAATAGTCAGGTGGTTAGCCATGGTGGTCAAACTTGAAAGATGAGGTGACCAGAGAAGTCTATGATGGTTAAGTGAGAGCTAAAGGGAAGAAGTAATGAAAATTACATGTGCAGTGGAAGAAACAGCACTGAGCCTGATGTCAATCAGACTGGCTGGGAAATGAAGATCTCTGTTAGAAGGTAAAGTTTCAGTTACCACACTTTGCTCCTGACCCTTGCCTGAAAATGCTGTCTCTTTTGTCCTCACTTGAAGCATGGAAAGGGCTTAAAGCAAGTAGAGAAGCGAAGACTCTATAGTGACCTTATGATATCCTAGCACTTCTAATGAAAAAAAAAATAAATAAGCAGCCATCATTAAAATAAATTATGATTGAGATACCAGTGCAAACACAGTATGGTGGCTCTTTGCTGCTCAGCAGCTCCTTTCTGATGGGCATATGGGTGCCTAAGATCAGACATGCCCCTCTGCTCCACAGGTATTTCTCTATCTAAGACAATTGGCTTCCTAGATAAAGAGATCACTATTTTAGTTTTGGTAAACTAATGCCCCAAGCAACTCTCACTCAAACAAATTCTTTGGGTGAGAGCACTGGACCAGGAATTGATATTAACTCTTCAAGCAAGTCTTCACTTTTCCAGACCCCAGATAGTCTGTCTGTAGAAAGGGAAGAGAGGATCTGGAGTAGATCATTTCCTGGGCTCCTTGCACTATTCTTGTTGATCCCAGGGATCCTCAGACATCTCCTTTAGCCCATTAGCTCTTGTCCCTCCTAGCAAGCTAATCTTCTATTTAAAAAACAAAAACAAAAAGAGAAGTCCTACTGTTTGTTTGTTTGTTTGGTTGGTTGGTTGGTTTTTTTCCCTCCCCCTTTCCTTCCTCTGGCATAATAAGGATCTGGGTTAGGGATGGGAGTGGTAAGTACAGTTAATGGGTGGAAAGCTGCCAGGAACAGAGAAGATCCTAAATGACAGGGACTCAGAATGCAACACAGAGGGTTGGTGTCAGAGGGTTTGATCTACTCTCATGGTTATTGTAGAAACCCTGCTTACACAGAAAGCTAGGTGTAGCAGTCTGGCATATGGAATTTACCCCTATGAAAACTGAAAAAGGATTAAAAGAAAAAAAAAAAAAAAAAGACCAGTTCCTAGTAAACCAGTACCTCCTCTGCTTATAGAAGGAGCCTGGCCCTGTTTGGGGGAGAGTGGAGGTGGAGTGGGACAGAGCATTAGGACCTACCTGCACCCTGAGGCACTGGGAACGCAGGGTCCATTTTCATCCAGCCTTTAGAAGTTTCCTTTTGTGGCATGGTGATGTTAAAAATATTCCTCCCTAAAGGTGCAACCACGGTAGAGCAGATGTCCCTGACTGAGCACTTGGGAAGGACCTATTAAAAGGAACATAATTAGGTTGTCATCCTGGGGCCTCCGAGTCAGGCTTCCAAACGCCATCTTTGTTGAAAGTTTTCCAGACGTCAAATATTTGCAGAAGCAGATTTACCAAAAAGGCTGCTAATCCCCAGTAGGACTGGGCTATGTACAGCAAAGGCAAAATAAAACTGCAGGTCAAGGTTGGCTTCAGGCCCTGAGACTCTTTTCTCTGTGTCCTTTCCCTATTGTGTATTCCCTCTCAGTTCCTCAATTCTCGCTCCCCTCCTACTCCACACCTATCCCCCACCCCTGCATCACAATTTGCTCTTAGGAAAGCTTCTATAAGTCATTCATTCTTTTAACACAAATGTAAGCTATTCTGTCTCCTCCAGGAGTGAAGGAGTCAGACATGAGCTCTATACATTTCAGGGAACAAAAGACTTTGTCTTCTATTCTAAAGGGGCTATCAGGCATTGGAGTAAAGGTGGAGAAGACTCCTAATGACTCTTGAGATTGCACTACTCTGATATGTTTAGATAGTGCCTGCCCCATTCTAAACTGCATTCTACCTTAAAGGCATATCTTTTGTAATCACTCCCCTCTTGCTTGTTGTATCCTGCCGGTTCATCTATCCATCCATCTTATCAGCTGCTCATCTAGCTATGTATCAACATTTATTGAGAATTTCTGAGGCAAGAAAGGTGTTGAGTGTTAAGAGATACAGCAGGTAGCATAAACCAACATAATCCTTGTCACCATGGATGAAGACAGCACAGATATAAAAAGACATTCATCAAATAATCACAGAAATAAATGTAAAAGAATAATCATGATAAGAGTAACAAATAAGGAAGTCCATGGTGCTAGGAGGTTGTGTCAGAGAGGAGACAGGTTATGTCAGGGATCAAGGAAGCCTTCCCAGATGGAATGGCGACTAAGCTGGGAATGGAGGTGGAGGAAAAGATAAAGAGTTGAAGGGAATATATGCTCATAGTTGGCTCCTCCAGTGAAATAACTAGTACAAAGGCCCTGTCTGAGCCTGAGAGGACAAGGTCCATCTCCTACTGGACTTTAGAAACATCAATAACTATGGCTACAGGACTGGCTCTGTGGTCTATTGGTTAAGTCAGTCAGATCCCACATGGCTGACCATGTGGTTCAAATCCTGGACTCCATGGCTTGAAAAATAACACTATGCGTGTGCATGCCTGCCCAAAATCCTGAAAGGAAGAGATAGGGGGAGAAGGGATTCCATAGAGTTGTCCCTAGCCTCATCTCTCTGGAGGCCTTCTCTCATATTCTGGTCCATTTTTACTCTTTCACAACATACCATGCCTATTTTCCCATGTCAGAAAATGTTATTTTATAATAGAATTAACATTTTTAAAATTTTTATTATTTATTTGTTTATTCATCTATTTACTTATTTTTAGTTTGACCAGGAAGAGACAGGGAGAGCGAGGGAAAGTAAGTAAGCAAGCTGCTAAATCCTATACTTGAATCACAGTCAATCATATGGGAGCCCAGTGCCTTAACCACCATGCCACCTGCCAGTCCCGAATTAGGCTTTTTTTATTTTTAATAATTATTTAGTTTTATTTACCTTTTTTTCTTTCCTTTTTTAAAAATTTGATACTGGGCATGTGCACACACCAGAGAGAGAAAGAAAGTGAGCAAGAGAGGGAAATGAGAAAGCAAACCACCAGGTCTGGAACTCGAACCATGGTCAGCCATATCAGAGATCAGTGCCTTAACCACCACGTTACCTGCTAGCCTCCATAAAAGAGTTGTTAATGGCTACTTAAGGTGGGAGAATAAGGGCCAGCATGTGGTGTGGTGGTTAAGATGTTGGACTCCCACCTGGTCAACCATGGTCCAAGTCCTGAACCTGGTGGCTTGCTTTCTTACTTTTCTCCTTCTCTCTGGTGAATTAAATGATAATAATAAAATATTTTTTTTAAGAGAAATGTTTGTTGTAGGGCTCATGTGTTTGCCAGAGAAATAGAGAAACAGAAAGCAAGAAATCACCCCCACCCCCCCAGGGATAGCCTCCCCCTAGTCCCTTAATCTCCATTCTCCTCTCAGAATCTTGGATACACGTCCAGTGTGAGGTGGTTTTTTTTTAAATTATTTATTTATTATAATTATTATTTTTAATTTGCTATAAGGCACCAGAGAGAGAGAGAGAGGGGAAAAGTGAGAAAGCAAGCTGCCAGGTCTGGAACTCGAACCACAGTCACCCATGTGGGAGTCCAGTGCCTCAACTACCATGCCATTACACCATCCCCCCCCCCCCCACCTCTCCCCTTCCCCTCAAGCCCCCTCCCCCACTTCTTTTTTTTCAGCCACCATGTCTGGGGCTTGAACTGTGGTCAACTACTTGAGAGTCCAGCAACCTATACTGGTCTCTATAGTTATTTTGAAAAATATATGAAAAATATATGGCAGAGTGGAGAAAGCCATAATCTTACTCAATGAATCCCCTGTTGCTGGACCTTTAGCATATTTTCATTGTATTGCAATCTTTTAAGTATTTCTTCAGTGAGTGAACATGCTTGTACATCAGCTTTGCCTTCTATCTTGACTTTTGTTCAAGATCGATTTTGTTACATATTAATAAATTTGAGGGTGGGACCAGCAGATAGCCTAATGGTTATGTTGCTGAACTCCCACATAATCGACCACAGTTTGAGTCCCCCACCAGGTGGCTTAAAACTCACACCAGGAGAGAACCAACAGTTAGCATAATGGCTATGTTGCTGGACTCCCACATAGTTGATCGCGGTTCGCGTCCCGGACTCGGTAGCTTAAAACTCACGCCGGGTGCATGTGTGTGCGTACCCAAGATTGCGAAAGGAGAAGGGATTGCAGCGTGGCCATCTCCCCTGGGGGGTGATTTCTCAGGGAGGTTTCCATATTGGAACTCAGAGTCTTCCATATGGGTTGCCTTACAGAGTTTTACATTTTACCACTGCACCACCATCTAGGATAAAGTTTGAATGTAAGTTCTCCTGATGCCATTTCCCTGGTTCTTCCCACCTGCTATATATTGCAGGGGACAAGTTGCTGTGATGTGTGTTGATGTTATTCAGCACTGGATGAGATAACATCATTACAAACTGCAGTGCCTGACATATAGTTAATGCTCTAGAGATGATCTGTTATTAATATATCCTATTAGTTTGTATTTTATTTGTTCATTAGTTCATATTTTTCATGACTACATTTAAGTACTTTAAGGACAGGGGTCATCCCTCTTCACAAGGTGGGGCACAGAGTAGTTACCTGATATACTGATTAGCTGGACAGCTTTATATTACAGTGATCTTAAGGTGGAAGCAGAACTGCTTCCTTTAAGGCAGGGCTTTTGTATTTTGTATTTTTGTATTTTGTGTTTTGTAGGCAAAGCAATTCTGACTGCGACTTTAATGGGAAGCCAGGGTAGACCATGACTCTGAGGCGGCTTTGAACCCTGTTGTCAATAAAAGGATAGGACTGGATATACCACGTTAAAGGTCAGCTAACAACAAACACAAGCCTTGACTCTGCCGGTTGATTTCTAATAGTTCCGCCCCTGGGGCCTGCAATATGATAGGCTCAGACTATCAAAGGTGGGCGGGGCCTTGAGGAGAATCTGGACCAATCCCCAGGCTCCACAACTTGCTGATTGGGTGTGGGGGAGTGGCTAGATTCTGGAACAGACTTCGGGGTACTGGAATGTTGCTTCCCTGCCACGCCCAGAGGCAATCCAGGAAAAGGGATTTAGAAGTCTCTGACTTCGTCCTTTCGTAGCGCTAAGTTTTTGTTCCCTCATTCACGAAATAGGATATAGTTCATTTTCCATACGGTTGCAACAACTAAACAAAATATAATATGGAAAAGTGCTTAACACAAGTACCTAACTCATAGCAAGTGTTTTGCCTTTTTTTCTCTTTTCTTTTTTGTAAATCAGTCATCTCTAGATAGCAATCTTTCTGAAGGCAAGAACTATATCTGAATCACCAAGCTTGCCAGAATACCCTAGCACATTTCATTGTTCATATAATGTTCCTTGAATGAGAAGGCACCAAATATTTAGAATTCCTCCATTAATGCTTCACCTCTCCTAGTAAGTAAGCCTCACCTGTTTCAGGTCTGTCTGGAGAATATCTAAGAGTTAACACCTCATCCCCATCCTCATTCCAGAAGGACATAGGGACAATATGAATGTTTGGGTACTTGGAGAGGAAACGCAGTTATTTAATGAAAAAGACAAATTTGGGACCAGTGGGTGGCGTGGTGGTTAAGGTGCTGGACACTCCCACATGGCTGACCATGGCTCGAGTCCCGGACTTGGCGGCTTCCTTTCTCACTTTCCCTCTCTCTCCTTCCTTCTCTGTGTCTCTCTCTGGTCAAATTAAAATAAATGAGTGAATAAATAAATAATTATAAAAAATAAGAAGGACAAATTCATAGTCTTTCTTATTAAATAGTCTCCCACCTGCTTGCACCCTAATTTAGTTTGTGTGTGTGTGTTTACATTGCCAGTGGACACATGTGCTTGCCAGAGAGAGACAGAGGGAAGAAAGCATTCCCTAATGGGGTCGTGCCATAATCTCTTCACATCCATTTCTCCATCCTATTAGGATTTAGGGCACTCATTCACGTGAGTCCCAGCATTGTTTTTTTTTTTTTAAAGAAGTATTTTATTAACTTTATTTATTTATTTATTTTAATTTGACCAGAGAGGGACAGAGAGAGAGAGAGAGAGAAAGAAAGGAAGCCTCCAGGTCTAGGACTTGAACCACAGTCGGCCATGTGGGAGTCCAGAACTCTTATCCACCACACCACCTGCCGACTCCCCAGCATTGTTTTTTAAGCCTCCAGAGCTAAGATTTGAACTGAGGTCCACCTTGTGGAATCTGAGTCCATTGACCACTAGGCTACCTGGCTAGCCCTTGCACCCTCATTTTGGACTTTTACATGCTCCAAGATGTTTTGATCCTCTTTGAGCTATATGAAGGATATTAAAGATAGCATCAGGCCACTAGTGAGGATCTGAGAGGGGCTGAGGAATGCCCTTAGGGGTGTCATAGTATATTCTTGTTAGAATTAGGGAGTGAACAATTTAGAGAAGAGGTTAAAATTTGGGTATTAAAATAATTTGAAAGTAAATGGAGTTAGGATTCAGTAATTAGTTCATTTTAAAAAAATAATTATTGTATTTATTTAAAGAGATTTTTGCTATAGAGTGCATGCGCTACCTGCAGAGATAGAGACAGGAAGTAAGAAATCATGCCCCAAGGGGATGCCCACACTGCAATCCCTTCTTCTCCATTTTCTCAGGATTTGGGGCATGCACTCACACACACCCGGCATGAGTATTAAGCCACCAGGTCCAGCACTCGATCCATAGCTGACTAAGTGGGAATCTAGCAGCATAACCATTATGCCATCTGCTGGTCCCATAATTTCTTTTTTTTTTTCTTAATTTGCTATAGGACACATGCACTCACTAAAGAGAGATAGAAAGAGGGAAAGTGATGAAGCATGCCACCAGGCCCGAGACTCAAATTACAGTTGGCCAGGGAATCCTGCACCCCAACCACCACTCCACCTGCTGACCCCTAGTAATTGGTTATTACTGAATTTCTGAGTGATAGCTGAAAACTTGCTAGTGGCAAGATATGGTAAAAGTCATCACTTTAATCTGAAATTTAGAACGTTCTGTTCCAGGAACCTGCCTCCTTCATTATGGAAACCAGAGATTCCTCCCCTCTGACTGTGTCTTGGCGGGTCTATTGAACCTACAGACAAAGCAGTCTGAGCATCTACTATACGTTAGGTGTAAAGTCTAACATGTAGGGTCCCAAAGGTGTCTGGGACACAGTCCTCTTCAAGAAAGCTGGAGAATGCAGGTCTAGACTTTGTCCTGTCAAAGCCCTATGACTGTGGGGAAATCATACATCTAGCCTCAGCTTTCCCATCTGGCATATGTACCCAATACCTTATAGAGCTGTCTGAAAAACCCCAAATGATCATAGAAGAAAAGGACCTAAAAATGAATGTGGTCTTTGGCAAGGTGAGCTGTCCCAAAGTAAACCACAGGCAGAGTCTGGCACTTTGCCCTCAGGAAAGGTGGGTATCTTCCTTCTCTCCAGGAAATACTAGGTTTTCCTATCCCTAAGTCATGCCCATTCCTTCTTTCCCAAGACCATTTCTAGACGAGACTGAACAGAAAGTGACAATGAAGCAACTTACCCTAAAAGCTTTCTAGGTCCCTGGTACTCCCCACTACATATAAACACACACACACACACACACACACACACACACACACACCAGCCACCCCTGGGCTGCAATATAACCAGTCTCATGAGTCACCTGGATAAAGTGAAGACTCAACAGGTGAATGAATGAATGAGAGAATGAGTGAATGAGTGGCTCCATGAATGGACAGCCACTCCCATAGAGAATGTGATAGCTCCCTAATGCAAGCTACTGAGTTCTCCCAAAGGAAACCATTTGAGACTTTTCTTTTTTTAATATTTATTTAATTTTATTTATTAATTAAAAAAAAAAATTTTGACCAGAGTGAGACAGAGAGAAAGAGTGTGAAAGTGAGAAATCAAGCCACCAGATCCGGGGCTCAAACCATGGTTGGCCATGTGGGAGTATCCAGCACCTTAACCACCGTGCCACCTGCTGGTCTCCATTGAGACTTTTCTAATGAGTGTGCCACAAGAGAGCCACATGTTCTTCTTTTCATCATGCCCTTGTGTCTTTTCTTCCCAACTTTATGGTGGAAACATAGAGGATTCTTTATATATGCTAGATTTTATACCTAGTATACAGTAAGTACCTACTCAGCAAATGTGTGATGAACTGAAAGGTGAGATAGAAAGATAAATAATACTTAGATCCTGCCTTCCAAATGTTTATAATATAATAAGAAAGAAGAGACAGGTATGTATCATACTACAAAACACAATGGGATAATTGACACAAAAATAGGTAAAGAGTCTATGTTACTGGAAGTCAGAGGTGGGAAAATTCACTATGGGCTGAAAAGTCAAAGAATGCCTCCTGGAGGAATTGAATAGGATTTGAGGCCGACTTTGAAAAAAAAAAAAGAGAGATATTTGGAGGCACAGAGGCATGGGAGGTGTTTCTGATAGGAAAAGGGAAATGGGGAGCTGCCAGGAAGAAGAAAAAAAATCATAAATGAAAAAATAATTGTAGATAAAGGCAAGTTAGTAAAGTGCATTATGTAGATTCCTCAGGTGCTATCTCTAGGCTGATAAAGGTCTAAAGCTGTCTGCTGTGATCAACCTTTGTCCTTCCTGGTGGAAAGAAGAGGAGGGACAAACTTGTAAATTCATGTGTTGCTTTTAGGCAAATAGAGGGGAGGCCAGTGGCTTTTTCTTCTACCTGTTCCTTCTCAATTGATTTCAGCTCAAAATAATCCTTATGCCAAAATGACATACTTTGGGGTGGCATA
Source organism: Tupaia tana (assembly GCA_026018925.1). Taxonomy (NCBI): domain Eukaryota; kingdom Metazoa; phylum Chordata; class Mammalia; order Scandentia; family Tupaiidae; genus Tupaia; species Tupaia tana. The sequence continues at coordinate 187,219,981 of JAKSZU010000003.1, read as the reverse complement.
TTCTGCTACCCTTCAGTAAGATAAAGCAAGTCTATACAGAACTTTGAATGGTAGGGAAAGAGATTTGCACCAAGCGCTAGTAAGGACATTTGAACAGTAATAGAAAATGAAAAAAAGGGGCCAGCAGGTGGTGTGCTGATTTAAGGCGTTAGACTCCCACAGGACCCACCAGGGTTTGAGTCCAGAAAGTGGTGGCCTTCTTTCTCCCTTTTCCTCTCTCTCTCTGATCAAACTGGAAAATAATAATAAGAAAGTTAAATAAAATATTTTTTAAAAAATAATAAAAAAGGAATCTGTGAGGTGTGGGAAAATGGTCTGGGGGAGAGAAACAGCTAAGTAGCAGTGACAATGTAGCAAGCCCTGCTAGAGATACAACACCAGGACAGGCTAGCCAGCACTAGGTTTAAAGTAAACAGATCCTTTTCCATTTCCTTTGTTCATTCATTCAAATTCTCATTTGACACTTATCACTTGCCAGGCCTTACAGAAGTAAATAAGGCAGAGACTTTCAGTCCTGCCTCAGGTGTCCTGGGCTCTACTCTTCGCCCTGCAGCCAAGGGAGTGCCCTGCCCCAAGGCCATGATTGCCTAAAGTGAGGTCTGGGGTGAAATGGGCTCTGATATCTTTCCTGTAGCTTCTTACCATAAAACCTGGGATGTGGGGGCGTGGGAGGGGGGTTCCAGGCTCAAGTCCTCCAGACATATTCCACCTTGACCACCACCTTCTTCTATCCGCCACACCTGGAAGGGAAGGAAGGGGAGGGTGGTTTGCGGTGTGAGGGTGGAGGGGGAGAGGTTGAAGGGTGGCCTGCAGGTGGGTGTAGCTCGTTGAGGACACAGGCCGTTTTTCTGTTTATTTCCCATAAGTCTTGTCTGGTATCTCCAAATACCAGGGACGCATTCAATGTCCAGGGGCAGGATAGTCCTCGTCAGCTGGAGCACTTTTGTGAGGGTGAAGTAGAGGGAAAACGGAATAAAGGACCAAGGACTAGGCTGACCTGAAAAGGGGCTGGGGACTGGGACAGATGATGGCTGGGGAGTGGCCTAGCAAGGCGAGCACACACAAACACACACAGAATCATTAGGCTAGCGCCAGCGACGAAAGTGCGCTGGCCGCGAGAAGAGGAAAAGTGAGCTCAGCGGCTCCTCTGCGCCCTCTGTCGAGCTCAAGCCTCCACTGCACACGGCACCGCCCACCTGCACGAGATGACCTAGGTCCTGGGCGGCCGGAAGGTACGATCCCAAACCCGGCTACTAGCTTTGCGTTTCTCCACCTGTGGATGTCCGCGCATGTATTCCTGGGAAAGGGGCAGTGGGAATCGGAGACCTTTTCTGAATTGGAAATAGAAATAGTCCTAGAAATCTCCTCCCCAGGGCCACTTAGGCCTTACCGAGTGCTTGAAATTCCAGCATTAAAATTCCATTCTGGGGGACGTAATGGCTATGTCGCTGGACTCCCACGTAGTCGAAAACGGTTCGAGTCCCGGACCCGGCGGCTTAGACTCACGCCGGGCGCGTGTGCGTGCGCGTGGCCGGGCGCGTGTGTGTGCGCGTGGGTGCCCGCCAAGATCCCAGGAGGAGAAGGTATTGCTGCGTGGCCATCCCCCCGAGGGGTGATTTCTCGCTTTCTCGCTTTCTATCTCTCTGTCTCTATAGCGAAAACCGAAAACCTCTCAAAAAAAAAAAAAAAAAAAAAAAAAAAAAAGAAAAAAAAAAAAGAAAGAAAGAAAGAAAGAAATTCCATTCTGGGACCAGCAGTTAGTGTAATGGCTATGTCGCCATGTAGTGGATCGTCGTACTTCAAGTCCCGGACCCGGTGGCTTAAACTCATGCTGTTTGCGTGTTGTGTGTGTGCCCAATCTCTCTGGTGAGTACACGTGCCCTGTAGAAAAAATGAAATACCGTGGAAACCACCAAATATCCTGGGAAAGGGCCTGGGGAGCGAGTAGTCAAGGTCATTCCTTCCTTCCCTCTAGTACTCATTGTCCATCCTGAGGAAGAGGACAGAGCCAACAGTCATACTGTCAATTTCTCCTGCCCTTTTTAAAAGAATTATTTTATTAATCTTCACCCAAAGAGGAAATGGTCAGTGATCCTGAAGAGGCAGCCAACAGGATTGTCCCCCAGAAAAAAAGGAAATTCTTTTCTAAGGAGGAGCCAGTCAGCAATGGACCTGAAGAGGCTGCTGGCAGCAAGAACAGCACTAAGAAAAAGAAAAAACTCTCAAAAGGTGCCCAGGAAGATTAGAATGGACATTCATTCCCTGGGGGCAGGGGTATGCCCAAAGTGGTATTTCCAGCCTGTGTACTAAACCCCAATAAAAACAAATCTACAAAAGTTTAAAAAAGAAGAATTATTTTATGTAACATTTATTTATCTCCTTATTTATTATTTTTAAAATTTGACCCAGAGGGAGGTGCGGGGAGAGAGAGAGAGAGAGAGAGAGAGAGAGAGAGAGAGAGAGAGAGAGAGAAAACAAAAAGCAAGCCTCCAGGTCCAGGATTTGAACCACTGTCTGCCATATGAGAGTCCAGTGCCCTTAAGTACTATGCCACCTGCCAGTCCTGCATTTTATTTATTTATTTATTTATTTTTTTGGAGAGGTTCGCTCACCAGAAAGACAGAGACAGAGAAACAGAAAGTGAGAAATCACCCCTCCAGAGGGAATAGCCACACCACGATCCCTTCTCCTCCATTCTCCTCTTGGGATCTTGGGCACACACACACCCACGCACCTGGCGTGAGTTTAAACCACCAGGTCCGGGACACGAACTGCGGTCGACTATGTGGGAACCCAGCGACATAGCCATTACACCAACTGCTGGTCCCCCCCACATTTTTTTTTAAGAGATTTTTTTACTATAGGGCACGTGCACTCACCAGAGAAACATAGAAAGCTAGAAATCACCCCCCCCCCCCCCGGGGAAATAGCCACTCCACAATCTCTTCTCCTCCATTCTCCTCTCAGGATTTTGGTCATGCATGTGTGCCCAGTGTGTTTCAAGCCACCAGGTCTGGGACTCAAACCACAGTTGGCCATGTGGGAGTCCAGCAACATAACCATACCACCCTCTGCTGGCCCCTTCCTGCCATGTTTTGCCTTTTATTAATCACTGGATATTTGAGCCTCCCTCCAGGAAGTCTGCCTTTATTTTTTTGGCTGAATTTATGTTATAGACAAAGTAAATATCTCTTAGTATCACAGGCCAAGTTTCTCAGTTTATTTCCCATAAGTCTTGTCTGGTATCTCCAGAGCCCAGGCTCATTCAATGCCCAAGGACGGAAAGTTCTCATCAGCTGGAGCACTTTTGAAAGAGAGAAGTAGAAGAAAGAAAACAGAATAAAGGGACTAGACTCTCCCATTCCTGTCCAGTCAAGTACAAGCTCACATTGCATTAAAGGGCAACTTGCATCTAGTCCTACATTACCAATGACCTTTGTGAGCATCCATGAAGTGAATTATGGACAATTTGTTCTTCAAAGAGTATCCAGGAGATCACTCTTGAATGCTAGAAAATCTTGAATGCTCTAAAAACTAAGTTAGGTCATCTCTCTTCACCTCAAATTCCAGTACTGGCACCCCATCTCACTTGGAATAAAAGTTGAATCTCTGATCTTGGCCTGCAAGGCTCTAAACTCCGGCCTCCTGTTCCTTCACTTCTTGGAGCTCCTCTCCTAGTGCTGTTATCCCGACTCCCTTCTCTCTTGTTAGATTGGCTCCCTTGCTGTTCCTTAAACACACCAGACACACTTTCACCTCAGGACGTTTGTACTTATTCTTTCTTCTCTGGAATGTTATTTCCACATACCCACGTGATTCACTCCCTTGCTTCCTTCAGGTTTTTACTTAAATCAGAGAGACTTCATTCTATCTAAAATTATACTCTCCATCATTCCTTCTTCTCTTAGCCTCTTTGAATTTTCTTCTAGCACTTATCATACCCTGAGACACATCGTTTATCTCCATTATTTGTATATTGTCTGCCTCTTCAACAAGAATATAAGCTTCATGAGAACGTAGAAAAACTTTATCAGTTTTGTTCACTGCCTAGAACCTAGAAAACAGCTTTGTACATAGTACATGCTCAACAAATTAGTAAAACAACTGAACAAATGTGCCAGGCGCTAAGCCAAGTTCTAGGACAGTCCATGAATAAGCCTAGGCTTCTGCCCTTCAAGAACAGACTTGAGAACAGGCAAATAATGACAAGCTAAAGTTATGAGTGTTGTAGCTAAACACAGATGTATGTAAAGTACACATGAAGGTAAGAAATAACTCACACTTCCTGGAAATAAGCAGAAAGCAAGTACAGTATCCGTGGGTGGAGAAGAAACAGAAAAGGCATTTATTCCAAGCAGAGAGAAAAGAGCAAGAGCAAAGGCATGGAGGTGTGAAATTATTTGACATACTCAAGGAGTGGTAAGTAGGCTGACCTGGCTGGAGAACAAGTCCTTGGCAGGTATGACTGGAGATACATTTGGAAAGATATTTGAGGTCATATTACAAAGGGAATTGTTAGAATGATAATGACAGGCCCTCTAAAGTTCACGTCTGTGCTAGGCTAATAGACACATTTTAGGGCAAAGAGCCTGCTTCAGAAATAGCATCCTATGAGTAGCTTTGTCCTCCCACCTCAGGAAGGCCTGGGATTGTTGTGTGGCTTCCCTGGGAGGCCAGCCTGAGTCTGAACACCTGTGGTAGCAACCTGGTGGCTCCACTTGCCTTTTTGTTGCTGGGATCTAAGACATTGCCAACCTCTACAGGGCCAGAGAGTCCTGGGTCGCATCCCCGTAGCCTTGGTCATAAAGATCCAAGTTTCGGAATCTCCTTATTTTTGCAATCTGACTTAAAAGGGTGAGGAATGGAAAAATTATAGACAGCAGCCACCAAGGGACCTTGGCTTAATGTAATTGGTAACCTGGGAAATGACAGAGACAGAAAATAATTTCCCTCTTAGATTAAGAGACCAAGAGGGCCTCTCACAGCTAACTCAAAATACTTCCTCTTTTCATAAAAGTTTTTAATTCTGACAAAGGCTAATTTGGTTTTTGGTTTTTTTTTTTGGAGAAGTTTTTCTTATTGGGTGCGTGCACTCACCAGAAAGACAGAGAGAGACAGAGAGATAGAAAGCGAGAAATCACCTCCAAGGGGGGATGGCCATGCTGTAATCCCTTCTCCTCCATTTTCCTCTTGGGATCTTGGGCACACACGCACATGCGCCCGGCGTGAGTTTAAGCCACCGGGTCTGGGACTCGAACCGCGGTCGACTACGTGGGAGTCCAGCGACATAGCCATTACGCTAACTGCTAGTCCCCCTTTTTTTTTAGAGAGAGTTTTTTTTTGTTGTTGTTGTTATAGGGCACATGCGCTCACCAGAGAGAGAAAAAGCAAGAAATGGGGGAACGGCAGGTGGCGTGGTGGTTAAGGTGCTGGACACTCCCACATGGCTGAGCACGGTTTGGGTCCTGGATCTGGTGGCTTGCTTTCTCTCTCTCTCTCACTCTCTCTCTGGTAAAATTAAAATAAATGAATGAATACATAAATTTTTTTTTTTTAAATAGCAAGAAATAATCCCCCAAGGGGAATGGCCACACCACAGTTCCTTCTCCTTCATTCTCCTCCTGGGATTTTAGGCACTCACTCATCCACAACCAGCGTGAGTTTCAAGCTGCCAGGTCCAGGACTCCATAGTAGGCCATGTAGGAGTCCAGAGTCAAAGGCTAATTTGAATGTTTTTTGTTGTTGTTGTTGTCTATGACTCTAGTGTAATTTTCAAGAAATCATTGCCAAATCCAATGTCATAAAGCTATAAAGGTTTTTCCTTATGTGTTCTTCTGAAAGTTGTATAACTTTAGCTCATTTGTCTATGTTTGATCAACTTTTAGTTAATTTTTGTATGTATATGGTGCTAAATAAGGATCCACCTTCACTCTTTGTATGTGGATATCCAGTTTTCCCATTATTATTTATTTCATCTCTTCTAAAATACTGATCAATTAGGAATTTTGTCCAACTTGACTACAGTGGCTTGAACACATAAGTTTTGATTATTTCAGATAAAAGACATCTGTAGCTAAGCTGTCTTCAGCTGCTATGAAGGCTCTACTTATATCTTTTCTATTCCTCCATGTGTGGCTTACATTCTAGTTCCATATGACTGCTGGAACTCCAGCCAAAATCTGCAAATTCCAGGCAGCAGGAAAGAGGAAGTTGGGAGGATAAAAAAAATTGCACTCCCTTAAGGAGCCTAAGTCTTGAACACTTCCATTAAGTCTCATTGGCTGGAACATAGTCACATGGCTGCAAAGGAGTCTGGGAAATACCTATCTGGGTATATGGCCATCTCAAATTAAATCAGGACACTTTTTCAAGGAGGAAGGGGAGAATGAATGTTAGTTTAGATAGCTATCAGCCTCTACCTCAGGTACCTTACACATTTGAAATTCTGTGGCCATCTGTCTCCAGAAGAAAAAAAAAGAGAGAGAGAAAGAGAAAATAGTTACAAAATTTCTGATTTGGTTTATGCACTCAAAAATTGTTAGCTATTATTTTTACTTTTATTACTTTCTGATCTGAGAGAGCCCTGTTCCTATAACTGGACAGAACAGAATGTCCTCTACATGGTATGATTAAGGGACTACAGAAGTGAAAATTGCCATCCAAATATCTTCACTCCAGAACTTCAGATATACTATTAGTGCTCCAAGACTCTGCCTTAAGTGTTTCTCTCTGAACCCTATTTTAAATCCAAGGAATGTGAGGTAGGAGGGAAACGGTAGCCTTAAAGAATGGCACAGTCACCCTCAGCTCCAGTGTAGCTATCTCTGATGCTTTTTTGTCTGGCTACTGGCTAGAATTCCAGCCTTATGAGAGTGGGGGGCAGGAGGAAAGGGTCAAATGGCAGTCTAGGGCATGCAGACTAAGCATGGCACCAGTGAGGATGAAAAAGTATAGAAAATGGGCCAGCTGGTGGTGTGGTAGTTAAGGCGGCTGGATAGCCACATTGCCAACTGCATGGTTCAAGTCCCGGAACTGACAGCTTGAGGGACATGCTAAGTACATGTGTGTATGTGGCCAAAATCTCAACAGGAAAATGAAGGGATTGCAGTATGGCCATGCCCACTTGGGGGAGGGACAGCGATTTCTCACTTTTTCTCTCTCTGTCTCTAACTCTCTCTTGGTGAGCACATGCAGCCTGTGTCAAAAACTAGAAAAAAGAAAAAATACAGACAGGGTACTAGTTGGCTACTTCTGTTCAGGTGCAGAGGTGGTAGAGTTAGAAAGGGGCTGCAACCGCCCCTTAGCCATCTAGGCCATGTCAAAGGTGGTGGTGGGTGAGCTTTGCTTCTCCGTGCCCCTCAATATCTGGACACACCATCAGACACAGCCCAGTTAATTGCAGTGAAACAAAAAGCAGGCTGAGAAGGCCTGGAATCTGAACCAGAACTACCTATCAAGTGTATAGAAGTGTATAGAAGCAGAACCCACAGAGAATGCCAGACGGTGCAGCCAGAAGGTGCAGCCAGGCTCAGGCAGGAATTGCAGTGTGACTTAGAGACTTGAGATCACGCAGAAGGCAGCTCTAGAATGTTTGTCAGAGGCATCAGGGCCTCAGACAACACAGGCTAACTGCAATATTTTCTCCTGGTAAGACTGTCGAGACCTCTGTCCTTGGGGCCAGGTCACAGCAGGCTTGCACTGCCACAAGGAGAATTGGAGTAGAATATTGGACCTCATGTCAAAAACCAGACTGTGAGGAACCCCATTAGGAACAGAAGAGGGAGCTCAAGGTCAGCCCAAGTGAGTCTGATATACAGAATATCTAATTACTGATACTTCATCTTCTAGACTCACAAAATATTCAGACAAGTGGATGACAGATTTTGTCACAGAATGACCAGAAACAACCGCAGAGGCACAAGAAACATGAGAAATCAAGAAAATATCTCTCCCCTAAGGGAAAAGAAAAATCCCTCATCATCAACAGACAGTATAGTAGAACTCATGGAAATATCTGATAAAGAATTCAGAATATTCATAGTGACAAAATTAGAGATGCAAGAACTGAGAGATAATGAACTCCAGAAGATGCAGGAGAAAAGAGACAACAAGTTCCAGGAGGTGTTGAAGTTCTTCCATGACCTGAAAGAGGAAATACACACCATAAAAAAGAATCAATTAGAGCTATTAGAGATGAAGGCTGCCATTCAGGAAATCAAAACCTCCCTCGAAAGTATTAAAAGCAGATTAGTCCATGCAGAAAATCGAATCTTGGATGTTGAAGGCAAAACCTCTGATCTAGAAAAAAACAACCAAAAAAAAAAAAAAAAAAAAAAAACTAAAAATAACCCAAAAAAATGAGAATACTATAAGAGAAATACTAGACAGCATTAAGCGCCCAAACATCTGGATAATTGGTATCCCAAAAGGTGAGGAAACTAATAAGGGCATTGATAATCTATTCCATGAAATCTTGGAAGAAAACTTTCCAAATCTAGAGAGGCATTCAAATATCTAGACCCAAGAAATACAAAGGTCCCCTAATAGAATCAACCCAAGAAGATCTTCTCCAAGGCACATCATAGCCAGACTGGCCAAATCTACAGACAAAGACAAGATACTAAAACTGGCAAGAGAGAAATGTCAGGTTACTTATAAAGTTTACCCAATCAGGCTAACCTCAGACCTCTCATTAGAAACAATGTGAGCAAGGAAAGAATGGGAAAATGTATTCGAAGTGTTAAGTGAAAAACAGTTTCAATCAAGAATATTTTACCCAGCAAGATTATCTTTCATATGGAAAGAAAAGATTAAAACATTCTCAGATAAACAAGACCTGAAAGAATTTGCCAACAGCAGACCCACTCTTCAAGAAGTTCTGAAAGAAGAGCTCTACCAGGAAACTAAAGACACATACAGAAATAAGAGAGCAAAAGGCAACCAAGAAAATGACCAGTTTAATGCTAGGGACAAGAAATATCAATTAAAAGAAAGAAAGAAAGAAAGAAAGAAAGAAAGAAAGAAGAAAGAAGGAAGGAAGGAAGGAAGGAAGGAAGGAAGGAAGGAAGGAAGGAAGGAAGGAAGGAAGGAAGGAAGGAAGATCAGTAATAACAGATGTTAACTTCCAGGATTTAAATGGAAAGAATGGACCACAGTAATACTGCATATTCAACAGAAGAGAGTTTGAACATAAGATCAAACTGGCAAAATAGAATTTTATGACTTTTGAGTAAAAGACATTACTGACATCTTTTTTTTTTAAATTATGCTCTGTTTTCTCAATTTAAACATTTTACTTTCTTTTGAGTTGTTGATAGGTTCAGCAATTTGTTAAAATATTTTTCTTGTTTGTTTCTTTAAATGGAAACAAACTTTTCTTCCTTCCTGACCCCTTTTGAATTGGAAATATTTGGGAGTATTCTTATTTTGTGGCAGAAGGATTATTTGCATAAGTTCAATAATGTTTGTTGCATTGAATCAGAAATTGGAAATACTCATTATTGGACAGGGCTTTGACTGGAATGTCATATCTGAAGATTAATCAGAAAACTATGGAACTAAGGTTGATCTCAAGTAAGCCAACAGAAGCTCTTAGAAAGATGGCCCTGGCACCATAAATAGTTCTGCCTGGCAGAGAGGATTAGAGAAGATATATGAAAGAATTTATAACATTAAATAACCTGGACTTTTCCAGCCCAGCATTGTAATCAGTAGAGATTGCAAAAGAGCAACCACACCAGAGGATTATCTTGAGAAAGACTTTGAAGGAAGAAAAAGAGACTGATCTTTGCTAGCAGATGGTATGTAACAGAATACTTGGTAGGCAGGGCTGAATTGAGAAGGTTTATGTGTGACTAGTGTGCTGGGCATTTGCTTTTCGACAATTCCAGTAGCTGACATGTAAACATTTTCTCAAAAATACTTAAAACCATGGGACCAGTGGGTGGTGTGGTGGTTAAAGCACTGGACATTCCCACATGGTCGACCGGGGTTCAAGTCCTGAATCTGGTGGCTTGCTTTCTCACTTCCTCTCTCTCTCACTTTTACCCTCTGTCTCTCTCTGGTCAAATTAAAAAATAAATGAATGAATAAATAAAAAGTAAAATAAATAATAATTTTTTAAATATTAAAAACCATATTGTTTTTGTCCTTATAGAGTCACAAAATTATACAAAATTATAAGAAATATTTTGAACATTACCTTTAAAATTCAGTATTTTGAAATTTTGAAAGTTGTTTATTAACTATCAAGAACTATGGAGTATGAGCAAAATTTTTTTTGATATGTAAAGTAAATGTTTGTGGAAAAATGTAAATGGGAAAAAAAAGGATTATTTAATTACCAGTATGTCCAGACCCTTACCAGGGATGACAGACCTAGGCCTTAGAACTGGGTAGGATCCTAAAGACCTCCTACTAGGCCAAGAGACATACTTTATTTTCTGGATCATGGGAAGGTCCTGAGGGTTGGTAGAGGGCACTCAAAGGACATGGGACTGCAGCATTTACCCATTGATATAGATATATATTTGCTATTTTAACCATTGGTGCAATTGAAGCCATTCATTAATGTCTGCTTTTCAGACCAGGACCCAGGGAACAACAGGTGTGGTTTGAGGCTTCTGCTTTTTCTACAGCCTAGGGCCATCAGGATAAACTGGGTTAGAGATGAGCCTGCTAAAGGGACAACAGGCTTTGTAAACACACAGACGCATATTCACTCCATATTTGTTGGAACCCTCAGTGTAAGGATACTGAGTGGGACTTTGGGATTTCTGTCTTGGCTGAATCTGTGCTCTGTTAAATTCTATGGCAAGGTCAGACTGAAGGGTCAGTTTCTAGGGAGAAGGTGGAGAGCACAAACAAGAACTGTGGGACAGTGTCAACACCAGGAGATAGGCACCAGGACCTGGGTACCTCCTGGTTGTGTGTAGAATGCAAAGCCTATGGCTAGGTTGAAGGTGAGGTGCTATTTAAGGCTGGCCACTTGTCAGCATTGCTAGATCTCTGCAGAGAGTTAGGAAGAGGATGTAATTCCCTTAACCCTGAAATGTCCATGCCAGGCCAAGTCTAAGGCTAACCTGATCTGCTGATGGTAAACAAACTGAGGTTCTCCCCAGGTGGAAATATCAATGGCTACCAAACAAGTTCACAGACAGCATACTCCTGATGGACAATTAAGTGACAGTCAGGAATAACTTTAAAAAGCCTAATTCAGGGGACCAGCAGTTAGCATAATGGCTATGTCACTGGACTCCCATGTACTCGACCATGGTTCGAGTCTTGGACCTGGTTACTTAAACTCATGGCAGGGCACGCGTGTGTGCCCAAAATCCCAAGAGGAGAATGGAGGAGAAGGGATTGTGGCATGGCCATCCCCCCTGGGGGGGGAGGGGGGTGAGGTGATTTCTCACTTTCTGTCTCTCTGTCTCTGTCTTTCTGGCGAGTGCCCATGCCCTATAGCAAAAACCTCTCCAGGAAAAAAAAAAAAAAGACTAATTCTGGGCCAGCAGTGGCATGGTGGTTAAGGACACTGAACTCCCACATGGCCAACCCCAGTTTGAGTCCCTGACCTGGCAGCTTGTTTCCTTACTTTCCTCTCTCTCTCCCTCTCTCTCTCACTCTGTCCCTCTCTGATCAAATTTAAATAAATAAATAAAGTTAAATAAATAATTCTTTTTTGTTAAAGAATTATTTATTCAACTCTTTATTCATTCATGTATTTTAACTTGACCAGAGAGAGACAGAGACAGAGAGAGAGAGAAAGTGAGAAAGCAAGCCACCAGACCCAGGATTTGAACTGTAGTCGGCCATGTGGGAGGGTCCAGCACCTTAATCACCACACCGCCTGCTGGTCCCAATAAAATAATTCTTTAAAAAAAAAGACTAGTATTCAAAGGGATCTCGTAAAAAGAAATTCTAAATAAAACTCAAGAGCTCTAGTTTCCTCTCAAAGGTCTCCAATTAGCAGGATGTGTGACCTCAGGAGAGTCATCGTTCATTCCTGGGCCACATTTTCTCCACTTATGAAATGAAGGCTTTGATTTGGCCTTACAAGGATCTCTGGGGTTGACCATCTGAGCTCACACCATCATCAGAGGAAGAGCTGAACCTGAATGAGTTGAAGAACAATCAGAGAGGGAATGTTCTAAGGCTATCACGGTGAGATTTAGCATGAAAATCTGGTAAGGTTTTTACCCTTCTAAAAATCACCAATTCAGGGACCAGCAGTTAGCGTAATGGCTATGTCGCTGGACTCCCATGTAGTCTACCGCGGTTCGCGTCCCCAAGCGCGCTCGCCCTATAACAAACAAACAAAAAAATTGCCAATTCAGAATGAGTGAAGGGGAAGGTTGTTTGGATGTTGGCCTATTTCCGAAGATGCTCAGATTCCAACATGCATCAAAGCCAGAAGCCAAAGGCAGAATTATAATGAAGCTAAAGAAAACTTAAGTGTCCGTGTCTTGCATGGGCTCCTTCTAAGATCTTGGAGAGACACAAATATTCGTATGGGAAATCCCCAGGAGAGAATTATCAGATTGTATAAGCTTCAAACCCCACAAAACCTGGCTCTACCCCCTGCTAAACACTGTGTGATTTGTAGTCATTATTTTGGCATTTGGAGAACACAGGCACATACTTTTTCTAATCTGATGAGCAAAGCTCAGCAATAGACAGTAGGCCAGCTGCTCTCTTGGTGGCCTGATGATTTGACATCTGCTTATTCACTTATATCTGATAAAAATAATAATGCTGTAGTATACACACCTATCCCACTTTAATCTTCATTATCCCAGTCAGTCCTCCTACAGCCCTGGGAGATAGGCAAGACAGGTCTTATAACCTCTTATTTAGAAATGATGAAACTGAGGCTCAGAGAAGCTAAGAGTCCTGCTCAAATTTGCAAGCCTAGCTGGAAAAATAAGTGAGACTGGGGACCAGCAGTTAGCATAATGGCTATGTCGCTGGACTCCCACGTAGTCGACCGCAGTTCACATCCCCGGACCCGGTGGCTTAAAACTCACGCCGGGCGTGTGTACATGCGTGCCCGAGAGGAGAATGGAGGAGAAGGGATTGCGGCGTGGCCATCCCCCCCCCGGGGGGTGATTTCTTGCTTTCTGTCTCTCTGTCTCTCTCTATCTGTCTGGCGAGCGCATGCGCCCTATAGTGAAAACCTCTTCAAAAAAAAAAAAAGTTAAAAAAAAAGAAAAATAAGTGGGACTCAAATCCAAGATTTATGACCAACCAAGGGCTCTTCATTTGCCTAGTTCAGGACCAAACACAGCCATATCAAAGCATAGTGTGAAGAGATTCACCACCCCTCTGTGTTTGGAGAAACACTGAGTGGTTGCCTATAGCATAAACACCTCTGTTTTGGTTCTGGGGACAGATGAGCCACATTCGGACGTACAGCACAAAATGTAACCTGGAGGCGTAGGGCCAGAAAAGTACAAGAACTTTTAGAAGGGGAGAGGTTTTATTCCAATTTCCCCTATTTTCTTCTGGAATTTTGCATTCCTACCTATAACACAGTCATTTCAATCAGTTATATTTACACTAAATACATAAACACAAATACTTGAATACAATATACTCCAATTGGCAAGAGTTCTCTAACATGTCCAGGCCGAAGACAATTAACTGGAGTTTCAGGGACCCAACACACAGACAAGCACGTAAACACATACACATAAGTACGCACACATATTCCACTGACACCTCCAATCTCAACAAAGCCACAATTACATAAAAGAGGGAGATGCAGCCTCCACACCAAATCTGAGCCAGATCTTTAGAGTTGGTTCTGTCTAGAGAGACAACCCTACTCAGGAAGCCTCAGGACCAAACCTACCAACCAAAACAACTGAAAAGAAAATAGCTGCGGGGCTGGCAGGTGGTGTGGTGGTTAAGAGTGCTGGACTCCGGGAACCAGCAGTTAGCATAATGGCTATGTCACTGGACTCCCACGTAGTCGACCACGGTTCACGTCCCAGATCCGGTGGCTTAAAACTCACGTCAGACGGGTGAGTTCCCAAAATCCTGAGAGGAGAATGGAGGAGAAAGGAGGCATGACCATCCCCCCTGGGGGGTGATTTCTCGCTTTCTGTCTCTCTGTCTGGAGAGCGCGTGCGCCCTATAACAAAAACCTCTCAAAAAAAAAAAAAAGAGTGGTGGACTCCCACATGACCACGTTCACGACCCTGACCTGGTACTTGCTTTCTCACTTGGAGGCCAGCAGGTGGCGTGGTGGTTAAGGCAGTGGATGCTCCCACATGGCTGATTGCGGTTGCGGTTCGAATACTGAAACTGGTGGCTTGCTTTCTCACTTTCTCTCTCTCTCTCTCTCTCTCTCTCTGGTCAAATTAAAAATGAATAAATAAAGTTAAATAAATTATTTTAAAAAAAAGAAAGAAAACAACTGCATGGCGAGTTGCCCAGATCCCTTCAATTGCTTTATCCTAATAATGCCACCAGGGACCCCAGCATAAATAGGACAGAGTCTCATGGGCACTGGAGAAATTGTACATATGGTACCACTGGGCAAGTTTCCAAACCTAGAGATACCATCAAAGAGCAGTCTGGAGAAAACATGGCTGGCTTTTTGGAAAGTGTCTATATTCTTAATCCAGATTACCCCAGATCACCCCAGAAGACAGATTCATTGTAAAGCAGCTTTGAATGCTCCTATAACTTTCTGGCTTTAAAAAGAAAGCCCTTTGGGGCTGGCAGGTTGCATAGTGGTTAAAGGTGCTGGACTCCCACATGGCCAACTGCAGTTAAAGTCTCAGACCTGGTAGCTTGCTCTCTCTCTCTCTCTCTCTCTCTCTGCCTTTCTCCAGTAAAATTGGAAAATAATAATAAATAATGGTAAACAAAATAATTCTAAAACAAAAAAAGAAAAGAAAAGAAAGCCCATTTTCCTGTTCCCACATAATTTGGAAAAATAGGCTCTCCTCCATCATTTTCCTTATTTGTAGGTTCTAATTATATACTTTCCCTTTTTTTCTGATATGTGAACCTGAGTACTTCTTAGACTATCCTCAGTGGATTGTCCTCCCTCTGTCACATCCCTGCTCATTCCCCTGGATCTTTTGCAAAGAGGTACGGTATTTCCTCTTTGGAGCTGTCACAGTTAGGATTTAAGGTTTCTGGGACCAGCAGTTAGCATAATGGCTATGTCGCTGGACTCCCACGTAGTCGACCGCGGTTCGAGTCCCGGACCCGGTGACTTAAACTCAAACTGGTGCGTGTGCATGCGTGCCCAAGATCCCGAGAAGAAAGTGGAGGAGAAGGGATTGCGGCGTGGCCATCCCCCCTGGGGGACGATTTCTCGCTTTCTGTCTCTCTGTCTCTCTCTGTCTGTCTGGAGACCACATGTTCCCTACAGCAAAAAAAGGATTTGAGGTTTCTGTTGAGGGACACAGAGGGTAATTTCCACTCAAATCAAATGACACTGCCCTTGATCTTATGGCATATGTAGCTAGATGGCCCCATGGTGATTGCATGTCCTGATATTTAATGCCCCTGTGTAGTCCTCTCCCACACTACAAGGCTGACCGTTTTGTAACCAATAGGATATTGTGGAAATGATGGGATGTAGCTTCCAAGATTAGGTCATAAAAGACATGGCAACTTTGCCATAGGGCAGGTACCACCACTTTCTCAGAAAAAGAAAAAGACATGGCAACTTTTGTTGTACGCTCTCTTGGATTACTGACTCCAGCAGAAGACAACTATCATGTTGTAAGGACTCTCAATAGCACTATGGAGAAGTCCATGTAGTGATGAGTTCAGGCTCTCTAACAGCCAGCATGAACTTGCCATTCATACGAGAGAGTCAACTTAGAAACAGATACTCTAGTCCCAGTCACGCCTTCAGATTACTATATCTGAATGACATTCTGATCCTGTAACCTAGGCTCAGAGCTAGAACCACCCAGCTAAGCCACTCCCAAATCCCTAACCCACAGAAGCCACATAACATAATAAATGTATACTAGTTTAAGTAAGTACATTTGGGGGTGATTTCTTACATAGCATTAGGTAACTAATACAGGTAATAAAATTATACATCAAAGCACAAGGGAACAGAATGTAGAGAATTATTTTAAACCTTGCCAAATTATTCTTGTTCTGGTGGGATGGCCAGGCCACAACAATCCCAATGATGGGCACATTGTATTCTTCATCTCTTTGACTCTTCTCTAACAGAAGGAAGCTTCTAGAAGTCTGACCTGAGTTTCTTCTTCCCCTGAAAATAAAGGAGTCCCACGGTAAAAGAATCACACACGTAGCCACACACAGAAAAAGGTAGCAAAAAGTAGAAAGATCCGAGCAAGAGAAAGTTCTCAGTATTTCAACCCAATCAAGGAATATAAAAACAAAATACATTTTCTTATTCCTGCACTCTGCTCTTTTTTTATTTTTTCCCACCAACCACAGAAGAAGCATTGGTTCACCCTCTATTCTTTTCGAGAGAGATAGAGACACCATTTGCTTCCATCTATTTAAAAAGAGGATGGTGGGCCAGCAGGTGGTGTGGTAATTAAGGGCACTGGACTCCCACATGGGCTGACCATGGTTTGAGTCCCAGACCTGGTGGCTTGCTTTCTCATTTTCTCTTTCTCTCTCTCTCTCTCCCCATCTCTCGTAAAATTAAAATAAAAAAATAAATAAAGCTAAATAAAATAATTATTTTTTTAAAACAGAAGAGGATGGAACCAGTATCGGATTTTTGTAGACTTACATTTCTTCCTCCTATAACTAATGGGAAATTTGTTTGCATGTTATACAAATGTAATAGATATGGTGGACACAAAAGATTAGACTTACAGTCTAAATAGATCATCACCTCTACTGGGAAGAAATATGACAACAGGGATAAGAGAGAATGCACATACTATCATAGCATATTAAGCCATCAGGTAGACTTTCCAGTTTGCTTTCCTGTTTTAAGTTTTGCTATAGGACATGTACACTCAGCAGAGAGACAGAGAGAGAGAGAGAGAGAGAGAGAGAGAGAGAGAGAGAGAAGTCATCCCCCAACAGAGGATGGCTATGCTGCAATCCATTCTCATCTCTTCTCAGGATTTTGGGTACGCACATATACATGCCCTAGCGTCTTAAGCCGCTGGGTCCGGGACTCAAACCATGCTGTCGGCCATGCAGGATCCAGGGCCTTAACCTCCACACCAACTGCTGGTCCCAACCTTCTAATTTAAGTTTGAAATAAACTCTGTCTACAAACTTCTATGGAAGGAAACTATAAAACACATTTGTGGGCCAGCTGGTGGTGTGATGATGAAGGTGGCTGGATCTCACTTGGACCACTGTGCTCTTTGAGTTTGGATCCAGCATCTTAAAAAAAACTACCAGGCACATGTGCATTGGTACCCAGATAATCCTAAAAGAAAAAAGAAATGCTTTCTCAATTTCCTTCTCTCTCTTTGACAAGTGCACCTCCCCTCTGGCAAATTAAATAAGTAAATAGAATATATATATTTTTTGTAGCCCACATTTGCTCTCAACTTCTTAAATCTGTTGTCAATACCATGTGATATGAAATGCTGAATGTCAAAGGTTGTGGTACCATTGTGCCATTTAGAAAAGTACAGCAGGGGACCAGCAGTTAGCGTAATGGCTATGTCGCTGGACTCCCACGTAGTCGAACGCGGTTCGAGTCCCGGACCCGGTGGCTTAAACTCACGCTGGGCGCGTGTGCGTGCGTGCCCAAGATCCCGAGAGGAGAATGGAGGAGAAGGGATTGCGGCGTGGCCATCCCCCCTGGGGGGTGATTTCCTGCTTTCTATCTCTCTGTCTCTCTCTGTCTGTCTGGCGAGCGCACGCGCCCTATAGCAAAAACCTCTCCAAAAAAAAAAAAAAAAGAAAGAAAAGTACAGCAGGAGGGCCAGCAAGTGGCACGGTGGTTAAAGCACTGGACTCCCACATGGATGACCGTGGTTCGAGTCCAGGATCTGGTGGCTTGCTTTGTCACTTTCTGTCTCTCTCTGATCAAACTGAAAAATAATAAATAAAAATTAAATAAATAATTCTTTATGAAAGGAAAAAAGGAAGAAAGAAAGAAAAGTACAGCAGGAAACTCATGGCAATAACAAGTGGTTTTTCTTTGTTTCTTTTTTTCAGTATTATTTTAGTTTCTTTTATAAAAATTGAGATAAGATTGGTCACCATGGTGCAGTTGTAATGCAAAAACTGCAATGCTGAGTCCATATGAAAAGGTCTTGCGTTTGTGTCCCAAGTTCTTCCTGAGCATATTAAGCATGCATGCCTGTGATCCTGGCTGGCTGAAACTGGGGTGAGATCACAGCATGCAGACCTTGTTAAGGATGTCTGTCTGTCTGTCTCTCTCTGTTTTTCTCCCTCACTCATGGAAGAAATAGGCAAATAAGGTTTTAAAATTAAGATGTAGCAGTACCAGCAGTTAGTGTAATGGCTATGTCATTGGACTCCCATGTAGTCTACAGCGGTCCAAGTCCCAGACTGGTGGCTTAAACTCATGCCGGGTGCATGTTCGTGTGTGCCCAAGATCCAAGATCCCGAGAGGACAATGGAGGAGAAGGGAGGATTGCGGTGTGGTCATCCCCTCTGGGGAGTGATTTCTCGCTTTCTGTCTCTGTGTCTCTCTGGTGAGCACACGCGCCCTGTAACAAAAATCTCTCCAAAAAAGAAAAAAAAAAAAAAGATGTAGGGTCAGGGTCCATCAGGTGGCTTAGTGGTTACATCTCTGGACTTCCACATGGCTATGTAGGGTCAGGGTCCATCAGGTGGCATAGTGGTTACATCTCTGGACTTCCACATGGCTGACAACAGTTTGAGTCCCAAAACTGGTGACTTGAAAATCATACCTGGTGCATGTGCATGAGTGCCCAAGATTCTAGCAGGAAAAAGAAAGAGAAAGGATTGCAACATGGCCATCGTCCCTGGGAGGTGATTTCTCTCTTTCCCTCTCACTGTCTCTGTCTCTCTCTCTCTCCCTGGTGAGAGTACACACCCTAAAGGGAAAAATTTTTTTAAAAATTGAAATACAATTCATATACCATAAAATTCAAAGTATATAATTTGGGACCAACAGATGGTATAATGGTTATGTTGTTGGATTTCCACAGAGTCGACCTCAGTTCGAGTCCTGGACCCAGCAGCTTAAACTCACACTGGGCACATGTGCGTGCATCCCTGAAATCCCGAGATGAGGATGGAGGAGAATGGATTGCAATGTGGCCACTCCCCCAAGGATGATTTCTTGCTTTCTGTCTTTTTGTCTCTCTCTGGCCAGCACAAACACCCTATAGCAAAAATCTCTCAAAAAAAAAAAAAAAAAAAAAAAAAAAAAAAAAAAAAAAAAAAAACATAATTCAGTGATTTTCAGTATGAAGTTATTCAATCAGACTCCTGTTTAATTCCAGAACATTTTTTTTTTTTGGAGAGGTTTTTGCTATAGGGCACATGTGCTCTCCAGACAGACAGAGAGACAGAAAGTGAGAAATCAGCCCCCAAGGGGGAGGGCCACGCCACAATCCCTTCTCCTTGATTCTCCTCCTGGGATCTTGGGCATGCACACACAAGTGCCCTGCATGAGTTTTAAGCCACCGGGTCCGGGACTTGAACTGTGGTTGACTATGTGGGAGTCCAGTGACATAACCATTACGCTAAATGCTGGTCCCTAATTCCAGAACATTTTCATCATCCTAGAAAGAAACTCTGTTCCTATTAGCAGTCATATTTCCCATTCTTTTCCTCCCATTTCTGTCCTGTCAAGGGAAATAACCAACTCTGTAAAAAATAATAATTAATGCAATTTATTTCTAAGCAGATTATGAGTGACCTAGGCCTAAAGAAGAGGCAAAACATGTCTTTCTTTTGGGTGATCAGGTACAAGAGTTCCTTTTATTTGATTTTGAAAGCAAGAGACATTTTTGTTAGTATTAAATAAAAACAAAATAAAACAAATTTTAGTCTTCATTAGTGTTTTTGAATAAATTTAGTCAATTCCAGTTAGTTTTACCTTAAGATTCTGAATTTTTCAACTTTTTATATTCCTATAGTTTTATTTATAATATTCCTTTGTCATTCACTTGCTTTAAAACAATTTTCAAATATCCTCTATATCAGACAATACTTTTGAACAAAACCATACCCTCACATCTTTTTTTAATTTCCTGTTCAACCAAAAAAATCTTAATTTTCTCTATTTGTTTTAGATACATATTTTTTTCTCTAATTTCTAGCTTTGGTTACTATTATCCTGGAATTTTAACATTAATTTTATCATATCTAGAAATATTCTCTTACAATACAGTTGTTAACAGATTCAATTATATTTCAGACTTACTTATACCATATAAAACACTTAAACTTCTACTTAATTAATGCTTTGATATTTAGAAATAATTCAAGCATTTTATTAATATTACTTAATTTAACATATCATGTCCTTAAAATTTAAACTACTCTGAAAAATATAAAAATAATGACAAGTTCAATTATAATAATTTACTCTATTTACATTTACCCAATTTATTTGCTTTTAACCATTCATTATCTTTGAGTTACTTACAAAAAACAAGGCTACTTATTTAAGGTGTTTTCCTTTGAAGTAAAGCAAAACCAAGTTAGCCCTACATCAGTCACTCTCATCTTATCTAAAGACTAAATTACCAAACAGAGATTTCTCCAATGTTTCCCAAGTTTTTCTGTAACCTAACTGTCCATGTGGCACCAAGAATGTTCATTTAGGACGGAGGCCTTTTGGGTCCTTGATTCACCTGGTAACAATTCTGAAGACATTTTGATTTATATTTAACAATTTAAAATCAGCTTTATCAAAGATTTTACCCCAGTCATGTGAACTTGAATAGTATTTGAGGCTATTTTAACCTATGAGTGTGCATTTAAATCAATTTGGTACCACACACAGACAAACAGACACATAAATACAATATTCTACACATATGTGTGCACACATATGTGTACACACATATAATACAGAGTCAAAGAATCATAGCTTTTATTTTAGAATTTTAGCCAAGAGACTGTAAAACTCATTAGTTTGAAAGGACAGTGTAAGTCAAACTGCATCCCTGTACATGAAACAAGTTAGTTCATCCGCACATACAGCTAGAATCTTCTATCCAATTCTAGAGAATGCAGATTAGGAAATTTGCACTTTAAAGTACAAAGAATACCGATGAAAATGGATACAAAGAGAATAAAATTGTAGAAATTTCTTGTACTATTTTACTAAGTATGCAGATGGCATAAGAACTACTTAACAAGTCCACTCAAATAGACAGGTAACTGGCTCAAAGAGTTCCTTGACTAATTGAGGCAGTCACTTCTCTTTGTAGCAAATTGCCATTTACTGTCAGTTTGACTGAATCAGGTATTTAAGACTTTTTCCTAATGAAAGCATATAAAGAAAACAAAAAGTAAAGAAAGCCAATTTCACAGAGTAACCAGCACACAACCAAAGATCAAATGTCTACTCACTATATAAAAGTAACACTTGGTATCCCAAAGCCCAAAGTGATCAATGAGTTTAACCCAAGGGTACAGAGCTCCAAACTGGAGAGAAAACACATTAAAAAAAAAAAAAAAAAAAAAAAAAAAAAAAAAAAAAAAAAAAGTCCTAAAGAGCTAATTGCAGTTAACGAGAGATTCAAGGAAAAGGGTTCAGTCAACTGAAACATAGCCATGAAAAAATAGGATCCAAGAGTGAAACAGAGGCTTCAAAAATGGATGGCCAGTACATCAATTTCTAGTTAGGTTGACTTATCTACAAGGAAATAAATTTCTTTTCATATCTATCATCATTAATTTTTAGCCAAACAGCACACATATCTGTTTTGTCTCAATGAACATGTTTCTTTCTTTCTGAATACAGTTTTTTAAAAATAATTATTTTATTTATTCATTCATTTATTTTAATTTGACCAGAGAGAGACAGAAAGAGATAGTGAGAAAGCAAGCCGCCATGTCCACAACTTGAACCGTAGTCAGCCGTGTGGGAGTGTCCAGCGCCTTAACCACCGTGCCACCTGCTGGTCCCCATCTTTCTGAATACGGTTTTAATTGCCCTTTCTCTCCTACAGATAAAGCTAAATGTCCACACACATTTGTGCACATACACATACACAGGTGCACACACACACACACACACTTTTATCATGTTTTGAATATAAAATAGATTTTAAACCAAATTATAACTGAAGTAATAAAACAAGATCCAGATTTGGGGCCAGCATGTGGCGTGGTGGTTAAATGCACTGGACTCCCACAAGGCTGACTGCGATTCAAGTCCTAAGCCTGGTGGCATGCTTTCACTTTCTCTCTCTCTGTCCGGTAAAACTGGAAAATAATAATAAATAAAGTTAAATAAAATAATTATTTTTTAAAAATCCGTATTTCTCCCAAAGATAGGCAAGAAACAGAAAAACCTTGTCAGTCACACATGTGCAAAAACCCATGTTTAGACCAACTATACTTCAAGGTCCCAAACTTAATAGGCCATTTCCACATAAGGCCCAAGACCCTGTGCATCTCCTAGATAGAAAGTAGATTATAGGCTGCTTATGGGAGAAAAGAGGAAGAGGGTTACTGTGCTAGGCAGTTAGCTAGTAATGAGCAGCAGCCCTAATGAAATAGCAGGACATGTCACATCAATCACAATTTATCAGGAGTTACAACCAGACCCTCCATGAAACTGCCTTCTTTCCACCCAGCTCCTGGCGCCAGGAAAGCAAGGCAAATTCCATTTTTCTTTCTTGGTACCTGAAGAAGACACATAGGGATGATTGTAAATTTTTTTCTTATCACTCCTCATAAATACAAAAAGACCCAACCAGACATTTTGATCAACATCCTGATTCCTACTAGGGCAATAAACTAATTGGGCAATTCAACCTGTAATGGATGCTCCTATCATCATGGCTCACACCGGGTATACACAGTTAGGTAATCAAATTCCTCAAATTCTTCACCTGTGAGAGAGCTGCAAAAGCACAGGAGAAAGCCCGCAAATTCAAAGAACACAGATAGTATGACAGACCTTCCACTGTTAAATATTTATTATTGAGACCAGCAGTTGGCATAATGGCTATGTCACTGAACTCCCACGTAGTCTGCCACAGTTCAAGTCCCGGACCCAATGGCTTGAACTCACACCGGGCGCGTGTGCGTGAGTGCCCAAGATCCCAAGAGAAAAATGGAGGAGAAGGGATTGTGGCATGGCCATCCCCCCTGGGGGGTGATTTCTCACTTTCTGTCTCTTTGTCTCTCTCTCTCTTTCTGGTGAGCACACGTGCCCTATGGCAAAAACCTCTCAAAAAAAAATTATCACTGCTAGTAATAAAAATAACACCTAACCAGTTCCAAACACAGTTGCTACCTAGTAACCTGCCTGCCCAAAGTCTTTTGGGTGTACTTCTTTTCTAAAATCTTCCTCTCCTTTTTTATTTTTATTTTTTTATTTTTTGAGAGGTTTTTCACTATAGGGCGCGTGCGCTCGCCAGACAGACAGAGAGAGACATAGAGACAGAAAGCGAGAAATCACCCCCCAGGGGGGATGGTCACGCCGCAATCCCTTCTCCTCCATTCTCCTCTCGGGATCTTGGGCACGCATGCACACGCGCCCGGCGTGAGTTGTAAGCCACCGGGTCCGAGACGCGAACCGCGGTCGACTACGTGGGAGTCCAGCGACATAGCCATTACGCTAACTGCTGGTTCCCAAATCTTCCTCTCCTTTTAAATTCTCTTTCCTACCTACTTTTATTGTGGTTTTGGCTTTATTTTGCACCTAGGGACAGGTCTCTAATTTTAGTGATCTGGACCCAAAGAGCCAAGGATATTACACAACACAGCTCAACACTCCCATCCTGTGACATTTTTAGTAGAGGGTATCCCAAACAATCTCCAAAGGTTTACTTATTTTAGTAACAATAACAATCTAATTCTAAAAGCCTCTTCATGAAGAGCAAAGACTTTCCAAAGGAGGCATAGAATAGGGAATATCCTTCCCAACGATTCCCCCCAAAATTCACTCCCACAAAAGGACTAAGGAAGTAAGCAGGTCTTATTGCCACAAATAGTTCCTACCACTAATCAGTTAACAAAGAACAGACAACAAAACCCTTAATTAATGGGACTCCTTACTAAGATCAATTATTGAGAGCTTGACACATTTGCTTCAAAAAGTGTGCTCCGTGAAATCTTACATGGCTTGAGTTCCCAGTTTTTCCAGGTTGGCCACCTGTAAATCACATTCTTGAGATAGCAGGGATCAAGAGAGAATTCTCATCAGGTCACAAATCAAGCTCTCAAAGATATGAGGACAGAAGAACCTCATCCAATCCTTGGGGAAGACCTACAATAAAGTTAGTCCAGATAGGAGCTGGCCTGATAAGAACTGCAAAATTTGCCAGCCTGTGGGGTCCAGCTTGAACAATAGGTTTCATGAGTTCTAGGCCTGTGTTCTGCCCTCCTTAGGACATATGACACAGAAATAGAGACCACTTCTAGCTGGGGAAAAAAAAAAGCAATGGGTACTCACACCAGAAAAAACACTATGGGGGGGGGGGGGGGGGGACGGTAGGTGGCCTGGTGGTTAAGGCAGCTGGACCATGGCTGACCATGGTTGGAGTCCTGGACCTGGCAGCTTGCTTTCTCACTTTTCTTCTCTCTCTCTGTCTTTCTCTGGTCAACATCAATAAAAATAAAATAATAAAAATAATTACAATGAATAAAGTTAAGAAAAAAAAAAAAAAAACCACTATGGGGACCAGCACATGGCTGGGCTAGTGTGCATGCATTGCCCAAGATCCTGGGAGGAAAATGGAGAAGGGATTGCTATGTGGCCACTCCCACCCCAGGAGGTGACCTGCTCACTTTCCCTCTCACTATCTCTGTCTCTGTCTCTCTGTCTCTCTCTCTACAGAGAGCACACATGCTCTAAGGCAAAAAAAAAAAAAAAAAAAAAAAAAAAAAAAAAAACTCTCAAAAAAAACGAACAAGCAAAAAGAGAAAACACCATGGTCACTATACCAGGGCAGGACTAACTATTTCATACAAATCATTTTCCCCCATTCAATCTTCATTTAGAAAAGAAACTAAACAATGATTTTTATCATCTATTGAACTGAATTCCACAGAGACCAGGAGTCCGACTGCTAAGAAGTTCTTGCCATTTTTGCCGACTTGTCAGGTCCTGAGTTCTCTTGGCTGTGACTTCTGGAAGAGCAGAACAACTTTGGTTTACCCTGCTCACCAGCCAAATCTATAGGGGCCAAGGAAAATGCCCTAAGGTTCATTAAAAAACTGCTGACACAGAGGAAAAGGAAAGACCTACAGGAAAGGCACACAGAGATAAGGGAAAAGGCACACATTTAGCTTACACCATGCACAGGGAACCACACAAATTGCTCCTTTAAGAAAGGCCAGTTTAATGGAAGTTGTACACTTTGGAGGGCAAAGGTGGTCTGGAGTTATGCTAAGAAAGAGTAAAGAGAGAAAATGCAAAGAACCTTGCCTTTCTAGCCTGAGGTCACATTTCTAATCCTTTTTTCCCTGTTTCAGGAAAAGGCAGAGGGGTAGCATCAGAAGAGACTATTTACATCTGCTGTTCACTTTACTGATATAAATGAATTCACATTTCTTTTTTTTTTTCTTTTAAATTTATTCATCCATTTATTATTTTAATTTGACCAAAGAGAGACAGAGAGAGAAAGAGAAAGTGAGAAAGCAAGCCACCAGGTCCAGGACTTGAACCATGGTCAGCCATGTGGGAATGTCCAGCGCCTTAACCACCATGCCACCTGCTGGTCCCCTTGCAGAGGGTTAGCCAGCAGACATTCTAACTAAAATTTTAAGCATGTTACTTTTATTTTTTTCCCCACAAAATAATTACACGCTATTTTAATTTTTTTTCAATAAAACAATTATGAAGTTAGTTACCTAATTTAAACACCCATTCTTTGGCCCCTGTTCTCTAGATCATAGGGAACATTGAGGCCAGATAATGTTACTTAAGAATTATCTTTTTTCCTTTCCTTGGAGTTATAGCTAAAAGTTCCCAATTCTACAAAATATACCCTACGGGCTACAAGATGAATTAGAGTGCTCTCGTAGTTGCTCATAATAATGTCCTAGTCACAGCTGGTTCAAAGAAAACATAAAATCAAATTTACAGGTTAACAAATTTCCAAACGGTCTCTCAAGATATGGCTTCTTGTCCCTGTATCCAAAGTGGAAGATCACACCAAACGTTCTGTCAAATCAAAAACCAAATGTCTAAAAGAATGCTTATAGCTATCTTTTAGCCAAATGGAAGAAAACCTACCAAACAAATATTCTCTTAAAACAGAAACCAAATATTTAAAGGGAAATATGGGCCTTGGTGTCATCACATACCAGTCCATAACTTACCAGCCATCTACCAAATTCTTGACCACAAAACCCCAAACATAATAATTACCTTAAAAGAAGGTATTATGCCTTGCTTATGGATTATTACAAAAACATATCTTAATTTGTTTTGTAACTTTGTATGTACAATTACATATATTCAGTTTAGTTTTTACACTTTTCTAACCTAAATATTTTTAGAGAAACTTTTTGCTATAGGGTGCTTGCACTTGCCAGAGAAACAGAAAGACAGAAAGTGAGAAATCACCCCCTAGGAGGATGGCCACACCACAGTCCCTTCTCCTGCATTCTCTTCTTGGGATCTTGGACATGCACACACATGCGCCCGGCATGAGTTTTAAGCTGCTGGATCCATGACTCAAATCATGGTCGACTACATGGGAGTCCAGTGACATAACCATTACACCATCAGCTGGTACCCATAACTTTAATTTTTATAAATAAACAACTTGATTCCTCATATACAAACTATTTTTTAAAGACTATTGATTAATTTCTTATTTACATTTATTTATTACTATTCTTTTGTTTTTGATCAGAGAGGGACAGAGCTAGAGTGAGAAAGAAAGCATGAGACAGAGAAAGTTAGAAAGCAATTCCCCAGGTGCAGGACTCAAACTGTGATCCACCATGAGGGTGTCCAGTGCCTTTAACCACCATACCACCTGCAGGCCCTCATTTTTTTTTTCTTTTTCAAGAATTTTTCTTAAGTTAGAACAAAATAATCTTGACACAGTATATTTTTCTTTTTGTCTCTACAAAAGTTAAAAGCCCAATGAAAAACTTTACACTTTATGCTAATAAAAATATTTTCAATTAAAAGATGATAAGAATCTTATAAATACTAATTTGAAATATCAAATTCTTTTTAAGATCTTAAACAACCTAGAAGCCAGCAGGAGACATGGTGATTAAGATGCTGGACACTCCCACACAGCTGATTACAGTTCAACTCTGAGAACTAGTGGCTTGCTTTCTCAATTTCCTGTACTCTCTCTGTATATTGTTCTGGTCAAATTAAAATAAATGAATAAATAATTAAAATACATGATTCTTTTAAAAACTCTCTTCTTGAACATTGGACTTTTTGATCCCTGTGACTATTACTTCTTGCAACATCCCCAACGATAGAATGGGTTCCCTGTTGGGGCTTCCAGGGACCCCTGCGCAGCCTTCCAACCACCAGCCAAGTACTGTTTTTTGCCACCCAGCCCTCCAGGCCGTGGGATCTGTGTATGTGTGAGTGGGGGGGGAGGGGGAGAGGGCGCCACTGTTGAGTGCCCTTCCACAGTGGAAGACTTTGGTGCAGGGTGGGGCAACAGACCATCCCTATGTCCTTCCAGATGCAAAGGGGTGGAAGGCAGCAACCCGATGGGATGATCCACCGTAAGTGCCTGCCTGCCCCCCACCACAAGAGGTAGAAACACACACACACACACACACACACACATACACAGGCTCCCACACTAGCCCAGATCAGGGGTAGGGAAGACATTGGCTGTGTGAGGGCAGGTTCCGGCCGCTTCCCTGTCTCCTGCCCTGCGGCAGGAGGTCCCAGGACCGGGTCAGGGCAACCGAATGTCCGGGGGTGGGGGGGAGACGAGGAAGCCTATGTACCCCATCACGATCAATTGGCCCGACCCGTGCCACACCCCACTTCAGACCAATGCGCCGGGCCCAAATGGAAGGCCCGATTTCCAAAATTCCCACCCCAACCCTTACCCACACCCCTAGCCGACCCCAAGAAGCCGCCCCAGCTCAGGGGAAAGGCATCTGAGCAGTGCTAGGGCCAAGCAGGGAGCACCTGAGGAGCACAGGGCGGGCTCCTCGGACCCACGCCCACAGGGCGGGCCCAGCCCAGCAGGGGTGGGTCGGGAGGCCCCGCGAGCTGCCCACGACAACGTCCAGTCCACCGCTGGCCCCGAGCGGATGGTTGTGCTTGGAGTGCGGTTCTTGGGCTCGCAACATGCCGTGGCAGTCGGGGAACTCCTGCCGGACCAAAGTAAGCCTAGTTCCCTAGAGGCCGTGGGCACCAGGAAGCCCTCGGCGCTGGGTGTCCACCGAAGAGGCCCTGTGCTGGACGACTGCCCTCGGCTCGCGTCCCTTGTTGCCTCTGGAGAGGCCACGCTCATCTCGCACGCCCGAACGCTACCGCAGTCCTCTCTCCTGCCTTATAGGTCGCCCGTTTGTGTGTGTGTGTGTGGTGTGTGTGTGTGGTGTGTGTGTGGGTGTGTGGGTGTGTGATTTTGCTCACACGCGGTCCCGGCATAGGTGGACCCTGTTCCCCCCTCCGACAGAGGCTCAAGAGGCCTGAGAAGCTTGGCACTCTCCGGAGGACGACCGTCTTCCCCTACCAAGCGTGAACCCACACACACACACACACACACACACACACGCACACAGGCTCAGTCCCACGGTTACAGGTGCCTCACTTCCTGCCACCACCACCACCACCACCCCCACTACACCGCAGCCACAGCCAAACCCTCCTTTCTTCTGGCCTTCCCCAGGTAGCCTGTCCTCGGTGCCTGCCCGTTGCCCCTGCGGCCCGCGACCTTCCTCGGCAGTGTCCTCAAGACGCCCGCAACCTGGTCTTCCAGCTGAGCCCAGCGGGCGGCCGCCCATCCGCAGACAGGGGCCCCGCTCAAGCCCACCACGCTCCAGGACAGGACGCCGGCCCTCCGTGGCTGCCGGGTATAATGGGCCGAGAGAGAAGCCAGGAAGCCTCGGATCCCGCGTCCGTAGAGCGGCCCGTCGGTCCGAGTCGGCGAGGCTACCGCTGGGCCGCGTCCTCGAGGACAGGACGGCGAGAGAAGTGTACTCTTCGGCCTGCCTGTCGGCCAGGGCACTGTGAGGGGTGAGCGGAGTTAAGGGTGGGGGTGGGGAGGGGCCGGGGTGGAGGGACCGGACGGGGGAGTGGAGGGTTCCCTTGAGAGGCGGCCTCTGAGTCAAGGCCTGGGAGAGCGGAGGGATCCGCGAGTCCTGGGGCTCGGGACCAGGGCAGACTGTCCTTAGGCAGCCCCAGAGCAGGTGCAGAGGCCCTGACCTGGGGTTGGATCCTCAGACTGGCTCCGGGAGGGTCCGGTCCGCCGCCTTGCGGTGGCAGGCTGGCAGGCGGTAGGGCTGACAATAGCCAGAGCCTCAGGGGTCCCCCTGCAGAATCCAGGGATGCTGGGAGCACCGCCACCTGTTGGGATGCCCCGGGCCCCTTTGGCCCGGGCCTTCTTCCCCAACTCCAGACCCACCCACCCAACCACCCCCCTCTCCCCCCCCACACACACCACACACACCACACACACCCCACCACAACAGGGGCCTGGAAGTAGCCACCTGGGCGTCTGGGGGCCTGCCGGTCGTGTGTGGCAGGGCCCACCCTGGCCAAGTTCCAGTTGCAGGGGCGTGGGAGGCAGGCTTGGATCCCCCGGGGCAGGGCCGGCCTGCTTGCCCCAGATGAAGGGCTCGCGTCAGCCTGGGAGCCTGGGACACCAAGCCACGCCGGCCCTGGGCGGCGATGCCCTCCCCACCCCACCCCCAACACCCTAGCCCGGTACCCCTCCGGTCAGTGAGAGGAGCATGCCTGGGGAAAAGCCAGATCTCTGGCAGGGGCGCGTCTTCCACGTAGTCCCCGCCACCCCCTCTCCCACTTGTGCCCGCGAGCAAGCCAGTGTGGCCGCTGGCAGACTGTGGCCAATGGGGCTCGGACAGTGCCAGGCTCAGGGCCGGTCTGTCACCCGGAGCCTGCCGCCGGAAGGACGTCGCCTGCCAAGGGCGACTGGCCCAGACGCAGGGCATGGTGGGGCCGGCAGCCCGCGGGGAGAACAGGGCCCGCCGACTGTCCGGGGCGCCAGCAGCCTCTCAAAGCAGCAGCCTTCGGCCCGGGAGGGCACTCGAAGCAAGGCACTGGGTGCCAGAGCTGGAAGGGGAGGGGGCCATCCCGGGATGTGTGTGTGTGTGTGTGTGTGTGTGTGTGTGTGTGTGTTTGGGGGGGGCGAGTTGGGGGGATGGGGCGGGGAAGGAGGGGTGCGTGTGGAGGGGGAGACGCCGCAGGGGGCATAGGAGGGCGTCTGGGAGGCGGGCCAGCCGCTCTGCCCGCCTGCCCGCCCGTTGCTGGGCGCGGTGTCACCCGAGAAGACGCTCGAGGCGCGGTCGGCGTGCAGCTGGCCGAAGGCGGGTTGGAGCCGCCGGGAGGCGCTTGTTGCGGGAGGGCGTTGCGGGAGGGCGTGGGGCGCTCGTGGGCAGCAGGGCGGCTGGCCTTGGAGGGGCAGCCGGGTGCAGGGCGGCCGGCGGCCCGGCAGGGCCTGGACGGCTAGGCCCGAGGCCTGCCAGGCTCGCCAGCCTTGGGAAGCCGGGCCGTGCCGTAGCACGGCCTGGCCAGTAGGTGGCGACGGTACGCGCGCCGCCGTCCGCGTCAGCAGCTTCGAAAGCCTTTCTGCCGCGCTCAGGCCACCGGGCGTGGTGGCGCCCGCCCTATGGCAAAAACCTATGGAGGCTGGAGGATTGCGGCATCGAGTCCATCTCACTGTCTCTCTCTGTCTCTCTCGACGAGCGCACGATTTTTTTCGCCCCCCAACACACACCACATCCCAGGCCGCCCTGCAGCTACCAGCGGCCCCAGCGCCACCTCCCGTGCCCAGATACCTGCCTTCTCGCCAAGCTCACGGCCCTCCTCCCCTCGCTACGCGCGACAGCGCGCGCGCGCACCCAACCACCCACACACGCCGCCCGGGACACCCTAGCCTGCACCTTCCCTCACTGCCCAGGCCTCCTCACAAGTCGCACCGTCCTCGCTCACCTCACTCCGCTCAGACGCACTCACATTTGTCCTGTGCACACGCCCACCATCTTCTCTCTCTCTCTCTCCGTCTCTCTCTGTCTCTCTTCCTCTCAGCCATCTTCAACTCTCTCTTCTTGCACGGGGAACTTTTTCATCCCTGGGACCCCTACTTCTCGGGGCCCCAGCTCTGCCACAAAGGACCGGGGTTGCGTGTTCTGCCTTCCAGTGGCCCCCGCAGCCCTCCCTGGACCTGCAAAGTACCCTTTCTTCCCACCCAGCCCTCCAGCCCGTGGGCTGCGTGGGGGGCGGCGGGTCGGTGGGGGGACGGCGTGGGGGGGTTCGGGGGAGAGAGGCGAGGGACGGGGCCTCGTGGAGTGCCCTTCCACAGTGGAAGGCTTTGGGGGGCAAACGGACCGTCCCTGTGTCATTCCAGAGGCCAAGGGGAGGAAGGCAGCAACCCGATGGGATGATACGCCGTAGGTGCCAGCCTGCCCCCCACCTCCAGACAGACAAACACGCACACACGCGTGCACGCTCCCACTAGCCCAGTTCAGGGGTAGGGAAGACGTTGGCCGTGTGAGAGTGCAGGTCCCCGCCTCTTTCCCCGTCTCCTGCCCTGCTGGTGGCTGGCCTGGTAGTCCCACGGCAGGTGCCGTCAGGGCGTCCGCCTATCCAGGCGGAAGGGGAAGCCCGTGTACCTCATCGCGATCCATTGGCCGGATCCGTGCCGCACCCCAGTTCAGGCCACCCTAGCCGGGCCCGATCGATCGGAAGGCCCGACCTCCAACATTCCCACCCAACCCAAGGAAGCCATCCCCGCTCAGGGGAAAGGCATCTGAGCACTGCGAGGGCCAAGCAGGGAGCAGCTGAGGAGCGCAGGGCGGGCAACGCGGACCTCCACCGTGGCCCAGAGCGGGTGGGGGTGCTTGGAGTGCGGTTCTTGGGCTTGGAACTTGCCATGGCAGTCGTGGAAGTCCTGCCGTTCCAACGCAAGCCTACTTCCCTACAGGGTGTGGGCGCCGGGAAGTCCTCCCGCGCGGGGTGTCCACGGAAGAGGCCCCGTGCTGGACGATTGCCCTCGGTTCGGGTCCCTTGGTGCCTGGGGAGAGGCCAAGCGCATCCCCCACGCCCGAAAGCCACCGTGGTCCTCTCTCCTGCCCTAAAGGCCGCCAGTTTGTCTCTGTCTCTGTCTCTGTCAATCGATCTCTCTCTCCCAAACTCTCTGTGTGTGTGAGTGTGTGCGCGCTCCTGGCTCAGGTGGACCCTGTCCCCCTTCCGGCCAAGGCCCAAGAGGCCTGAGGAGCTCGGTGCTCTCCAGGGGACGACCGCCTCCCCGCCCCCCCCCCCCCCAGACACACCCCCCCCCCCACCACAGGCGAACGGGCGGGCGCACGCGCACGCACACACAGACGCACGTGCCTCACTCCCTGCCACCTCCACTACAGCACAGCCACGGCCAGCTTCTCCTGTGCTCCTGGCCTTCCCCGGGTAGCCTGTCCTCCTGTGCCTGCCCGTTGCTGGAGCATTCTGCGACCTCCCTGGAGCAGTGTCCTCAAGACCCAGGCAACCTGGTCTTCCAGCTGAGCCCGCGGGGCGGCCGCCGGTCCACAGACACGGGCCCCACCTCCCCGCACCACGCCTCGGGTCGGGTGGCAGGTGTAGCGGGCCAGGAGAACCTAGGAAGCCGTGGGATGGGCGTGGAGGAGCCCTTCCCGTAGGAGTCGGCGGGGCCACCGCTGCCAGGCCCCACGGCGAGAGAAGTGAACTCCTGGACTGGCCCGACGGCCAGGGGACCGCCAGGGTTGAGCGGTGTGAAGGGTGGTGGCTGTGTGTGTGTGTGTGTGTGTGTGTGTGTGTTGAGGGGTCGGGGAGGGGGCGAGGCGTGGACAGGGGACTGGAGGGTTCCTGGGTGAGCTGGCCTCTGAGTTAAGGCCTGGGAGAGCGGAGGGATCTGTGTGGCCCCGGGGCGGGCTCTCCTCTGGCAGCCCCAGAACAGGTGCAAAGGCCCTGACGCGGGGTCGGATCCTCAGACTTGGGCCGACGAAAGGCAGAAGCTCAGGGCCCACCCTGCAGAATCCAGGGAT
This sequence comes from Tupaia tana, assembly GCA_026018925.1. Taxonomy (NCBI): domain Eukaryota; kingdom Metazoa; phylum Chordata; class Mammalia; order Scandentia; family Tupaiidae; genus Tupaia; species Tupaia tana. Next base: position 187,186,687 of record JAKSZU010000003.1, on the reverse strand, counting down.
GCTGGGAGGACCGCCCTGTCCTGGGCTGCCCCGGGCCCTCCAACTCTGCCGGTCGGCCCCCCACGTCCCAACACATACGTGATGGGGGGTGGGGGGTGGGGGGTGGGGGGCTTAAAGCAGCCACCTGGGCGTCTGGGGCCCTGCTGGACGTGCGTCGCAGGGCTCACCCTGGCCAGGTGTCGGGGTTTGGGAGGCTCGCTGGGGTCACCCGGCAGGCCTGTTCGCCCCAGGTGAAAGGCTCCCGTCAGCCTGGGAGCCTGAGACACCAAGCCACGCCGCTCGGGCGAGGCCCGGAGCCCACGTCCCGGCCGCCGGCCCCCCGGCCCACGGCCCCCCGGCCCCCGGCCCAGAGCCCAACGGGTCGGTGAGATGAGCGTGCCTGGGGAAAAGCCAGATCTCCGGCGGGGGCGGGCCTCCCAGGCAGCCCCCTCCGGACTCGTGCCGGTGCCCGCGAGCAAGCCAGCGTGGCCGCTGGCAGGCTGTGGCCACTGGGGCTCGGACAGTGCCAGGCTCAGGGCCGGTCTGCCACCCGGAGCCTGCGGCCCTCCGCGAAGGAAAGTCGCCTCCCAAGGGCCGCGTGGCCCAGACGCGGGCGTGGTGGGGCCGCCAAGCCGCGGGGAGGAGAGGGCCCGCTCGCCGGCCGTCCGGGGTGCCGGCCGGCCCGAGGCAGCAGCGTCCAGCCTTCGAGGGAGGCCACTGGACCAAGCAAGGCATCGGCTGCCGGAGCTGGAAGGGGCGGGGGCGACGGCCGGCCGAGTGGGGTTCCGGGCAGGGGTGCGTGTGCAGGGAGAGACGCCGCAGGGGCCGTGGGAGGGCGCCCGCCTGGCCGCCTGTCGGTGGGCGCGGTGGCGGCCGAGCCAATGCACTCGGTGGCCCGAGAAGACCACCGAGGGGGGCCGGCGTGCTGCTGGCTGAAGGCAGGCTGTAGCCGCTGGGAGGCGGTTGTAGCGGGAGGGCGTTGCGGCAAGGCGAGGCGCGCTCGTGGCAGCAGGGCGGCTGGCATCGCTGGGGCAGCTGGGTGCAGGGCGGCGGCCCGGCCGACCCTGGACCGCTAGGCCCGAGGCCTGCGAGGCTCGCCAGCCTTAGGGCCCAGCCATGTCGGGGCGCGGCCTGGCCAGCAGGTGGCGGCAGTGCGCGCGCCGCCGTCCGCGTCAGCGCCTTCGAAAGCCTTTCTGCCGCGCCCGCGTCGCCGGGCGTGGAAGCGCCCGCCCTATGGCAAAAACCTATGGAGGCTGGAGGATTGCGGCATCGAGTCCATCTCTCTCTCTCTCTCTGTCTCTCTCAACGCGCACGACTTTTTCTTTCGCCCCCGAACACTCAAAACACCCACTGCCGCCAGGCAACCTGCCCCACCGACCTCACTTGCTCAAATAACTGCCTGCTCGCCGCGCTCCCGCCGCACCCGCACCTGCACCCGCACCCGCACCCGCACCCGCACCCGCACCCCGCCGCCGCCCCAACAACCTGAGCCGCTGTGCTCAGCCCAACCACCGTGGCCTTCCCCCTAACCCCGCACAAACACGCCTTCCACGCCTAGCCCTCCTCTCTCTCACTCCAACCATCGCCTGCTCCGCACAGACACGCTGCCAAGGACACCTCACACATCCTACCGTCCTCGCCTCACCTCACTCCGCTCAGACACACTCACGTTTGCCCTGCACACGTTCCTACCATCTCCTCTCTCTCTCTGTCTCTCTGCCTCTCTCTCTCTTTCTCCTTCTCTCTTCCTCTCAGCCATCCTCAAGTCTCTCTTCTTGCGCATTGGACTTTTTCATCCCTGGGACCCCCTACTTCTCGATCCCCAGCTCCAAAACGATACAATGGGTTCCCTGTTGGGGCTTCCAGGGATCCCTGCGCAGCCTTCCAACCACCGGCCAAGTACTGTTTCTTGCCACCCAGCCCTCCAGCCCGTGGGATGTGTGTATGTGTGTGTGTGGGGGGGGGGGGGCGGGGGAGGGGGGTGGTGGTGGCGGGGGAGGGAGGGGCAGGGGGAGAAGGCGCCGCTGTTGAGTGCCCTTCCACAGTGGAAGACTTTGGTGCGGGGTGGGGCAACAGACCATCCCTATGTCCTTCCAGATGCAAAGGGGTGGAAGGCAGCAACCCGATGGGATGATCCACCGTAGGTGCCTGCCTGCCCCCCACCACAAGAGGTAGAAACACACACACACACACACACACACACACACACACACAGGCTCCCACACTAGCCCAGATCAGGGGTAGGGAAGACATTGGCTGTGTGAGGGCAGGTTCCGGCCGCTTCCCTGTCTCCTGCTCTGCGGGGCCACTGGCCTGGAGGTCCCAGGACCGGGTCAGGGCAACCGAATGTCCGGGGGTGGGGGGGAGACGAGGAAGCCTATGTACCCCATCACGATCAATTGGCCCGACCCGTGCCACACCCCACTTCAGACCAATGCGCCGGGCCCAAATGGAAGGCCCGATTTCCAAAATTCCCACCCCAACCCTTACCCACATCCCTAGCCGACCCCAAGAAGCCGCCCCAGCTCAGGGGAAAGGCATCTGAGCAGTGCTAGGGCCAAGCAGGGAGCACCTGAGGAGCACAGGGCGGGCTCCTCGGACCCACGCCCACAGGGCGGGCCCAGCCCAGCAGGGGTGGGTCGGGAGGCCCCGCGAGCTGCCCACGACAACGTCCAGTCCACCGCTGGCCCCGAGCGGATGGTTGTGCTTGGAGTGCGGTTCTTGGGCTCGCAACATGCCGTGGCAGTCGGGGAATTCCTGCCGGACCAAAGTAAGCCTAGTTCCCTAGAGGCCGTGGGCACCAGGAAGCCCTCGGCGCTGGGTGTCCACCGAAGAGGCCCTGTGCTGGACGACTGCCCTCGGCTCGCGTCCCTTGTTGCCTCTGGAGAGGCCACGCGCATCTCGCACGCCCGAACGCTACCGCAGTCCTCTCTCCTGCCTTAAAGGTCGCCCGTTTGTGTGTGTGTGTGGTGTGTGTGTGTGGTGTGTGTGTGGGTGTGTGGGTGTGTGATTTTGCTGACACGCGGTCCCGGCATAGGTGGACCCTGTTCCCCCCTCCGACAGAGGCTCAAGAGGCCTGAGAAGCTTGGCACTCTCCGGAGGACGACCGTCTTCCCCTACCAAGCGTGAACCTACACACACACACACACACACACACACACGCACACAGGCTCAGTCCCACGGTTACAGGTGCCTCACTTCCTGCCACCACCACCACCACCACCCCCACTACACCGCAGCCACAGCCAAACCCTCCTTTCTTCTGGCCTTCCCCAGGTAGCCTGTCCTCGGTGCCTGCCCGTTGCCCCTGCGGCCCGCGACCTTCCTCGGCAGTGTCCTCAAGACGCCCGCAACCTGGTCTTCCAGCTGAGCCCAGCGGGCGGCCGCCCATCCGCAGACAGGGGCCCCGCTCAAGCCCACCACGCTCCAGGACAGGACGCCGGCCCTCCGTGGCTGCCGGGTATAATGGGCCGAGAGAGAAGCCAGGAAGCCTCGGATCCCGCGTCCGTAGAGCGGCCCGTCGGTCCGAGTCGGCGAGGCTACCGCTGGGCCGCGTCCTCGAGGACAGGACGGCGAGAGAAGTGTACTCTTCGGCCTGCCTGTCGGCCAGGGCACTGTGAGGGGTGAGCGGAGTTAAGGGTGGGGGTGGGGAGGGGCCGGGGTGGAGGGACCGGACGGGGGAGTGGAGGGTTCCCTTGAGAGGCGGCCTCTGAGTCAAGGCCTGGGAGAGCGGAGGGATCCGCGAGTCCTGGGGCTCGGGACCAGGGCAGACTGTCCTTAGGCAGCCCCAGAGCAGGTGCAGAGGCCCTGACCTGGGGTTGGATCCTCAGACTGGCTCCGGGAGGGTCCGGTCCGCCGCCTTGCGGTGGCAGGCTGGCAGGCGGTGGGGCTGACAATAGCCAGAGCCTCAGGGGTCCCCCTGCAGAATCCAGGGATGCTGGGAGCACCGCCACCTGTTGGGATGCCCCGGGCCCCTTTGGCCCGGGCCTTCTTCCCCAACTCCAGACCCACCCACCCAACCACCCCCCTCCCCCCCCCCCACACACACACCACACACACCACACACACCCCACCACAACAGGGGCCTGGAAGTAGCCACCTGGGCGTCTGGGGGCCTGCCGGTCGTGTGTGGCAGGGCCCACCCTGGCCAAGTTCCAGTTGCAGGGGCGTGGGAGGCAGGCTTGGATCCCCCGGGGCAGGGCCGGCCTGCTTGCCCCAGATGAAGGGCTCGCGTCAGCCTGGGAGCCTGGGACACCAAGCCACGCCGGCCCTGGGCGGCGATGCCCTCCCCACCCCACCCCCAACACCCTAGCCCGGTACCCCTCCGGTCAGTGAGAGGAGCATGCCTGGGGAAAAGCCAGATCTCTGGCAGGGGCGCGTCTTCCACGTAGTCCCCGCCACCCCCTCTCCCACTTGTGCCCGCGAGCAAGCCAGTGTGGCCGCTGGCAGACTGTGGCCAATGGGGCTCGGACAGTGCCAGGCTCAGGGCCGGTCTGTCACCCGGAGCCTGCCGCCGGAAGGACGTCGCCTGCCAAGGGCGACTGGCCCAGACGCAGGGCATGGTGGGGCCGGCAGCCCGCGGGGAGAACAGGGCCCGCCGACTGTCCGGGGCGCCAGCAGCCTCTCAAAGCAGCAGCCTTCGGCCCGGGAGGGCACTCGAAGCAAGGCACTGGGTGCCAGAGCTGGAAGGGGAGGGGGCCATCCCGGGATGTGTGTGTGTGTGTGTGTGTGTGTGTGTGTGTGTGTGTGTGTTGGGGGGCGAGTTGGGGGGATGGGGCGGGGAAGGAGGGGTGCGTGTGGAGGGGGAGACGCCGCAGGGGGCATAGGAGGGCGTCTGGGAGGCGGGCCAGCCGCTCTGCCCGCCTGCCCGCCCGTTGCTGGGCGCGGTGTCACCCGAGAAGACGCTCGAGGCGCGGCCGGCGTGCAGCTGGCCGAAGGCGGGTTGGAGCCGCCGGGAGGCGCTTGTTGCGGGAGGGCGTTGCGGGAGGGCGTGGGGCGCTCGTGGGCAGCAGGGCGGCTGGCCTTGGAGGGGCAGCCGGGTGCAGGGCGGCCGGCGGCCCGGCAGGGCCTGGACGGCTAGGCCCGAGGCCTGCCAGGCTCGCCAGCCTTGGGAAGCCGGGCCGTGCCGTAGCACGGCCTGGCCAGTAGGTGGCGACGGTACGCGCGCCGCCGTCCGCGTCAGCAGCTTCGAAAGCCTTTCTGCCGCGCTCGGGCCACCGGGCGTGGTGGCGCCCGCCCTATGGCAAAAACCTATGGAGGCTGGAGGATTGCGGCATCGAGTCCATCTCACTCTCTCTCTCTGTCTCTCTCGACGAGCGCACGATTTTTTTCGCCCCCCAACACACACCACATCCCAGGCCGCCCTGCAGCTACCAGCGGCCCCAGCGCCACCTCCCGTGCCCAGATACCTGCCTTCTCGCCAAGCTCACGGCCCTCCTCCCCTCGCTACGCGCGACAGCGCGCGCGCGCACCCAACCACCCACACACGCCGCCCGGGACACCCTAGCCTGCACCTTCCCTCACTGCCCAGGCCTCCTCACAAGTCGCACCGTCCTCGCTCACCTCACTCCGCTCAGACGCACTCACATTTGTCCTGTGCACACGCCCACCATCTTCTCTCTCTCTCTCTCCGTCTCTCTCTGTCTCTCTTCCTCTCAGCCATCTTCAACTCTCTCTTCTTGCACGGGGAACTTTTTCATCCCTGGGACCCCTACTTCTCGGGGCCCCAGCTCTGCCACAAAGGACCGGGGTTGCGTGTTCTGCCTTCCAGTGGTCCCTCCGCAGCCCTCCCTGGACCTGCAAAGTACCGTTTCTTCCCACCCAGCCCTCCAGCCCGTGGGCTGCGTGGGGGGCGGCGGGTCGGTGGGGGGACGGCGTGGGGGGGTTCGGGGGAGAGAGGCGAGGGACGGGGCCTCGTGGAGTGCCCTTCCACAGTGGAAGGCTTTGGGGGGCAAACGGACCGTCCCTGTGTCATTCCAGAGGCCAAGGGGAGGAAGGCAGCAACCCGATGGGATGATACGCCGTAGGTGCCAGCCTGCCCCCCACCTCCAGACAGACAAACACGCACACACGCATGCACGCTCCCACTAGCCCAGTTCAGGGGTAGGGAAGACGTTGGCCGTGTGAGAGTGCAGGTCCCCGCCTCTTTCCCCGTCTCCTGCCCTGCTGGTGGCTGGCCTGGTAGTCCCACGGCAGGTGCCGTCAGGGCGTCCGCCTATCCAGGCGGAAGGGGAAGCCCGTGTACCTCATCGCGATCCATTGGCCGGATCCGTGCCGCACCCCAGTTCAGGCCACCCTAGCCGGGCCCGATCGGAAGGCCCGACCTCCAACATTCCCACCCAACCCAAGGAAGCCATCCCCGCTCAGGGGAAAGGCATCTGAGCACTGCGAGGGCCAAGCAGGGAGCAGCTGAGGAGCGCAGGGCGGGCAACGCGGACCTCCACCGTGGCCCAGAGCGGGTGGGGGTGCTTGGAGTGCGGTTCTTGGGCTTGGAACTTGCCATGGCAGTCGTGGAAGTCCTGCCGTTCCAACGCAAGCCTACTTCCCTACAGGGTGTGGGCGCCGGGAAGTCCTCCCGCGCGGGGTGTCCACGGAAGAGGCCCCGTGCTGGACGATTGCCCTCGGTTCGGGTCCCTTGGTGCCTGGGGAGAGGCCAAGCGCATCCCCCACGCCCGAAAGCCACCGTGGTCCTCTCTCCTGCCCTAAAGGCCGCCAGTTTGTCTCTGTCTCTGTCTCTGTCAATCGATCTCTCTCTCCCAAACTCTCTGTGTGTGTGAGTGTGTGCGCGCTCCTGGCTCAGGTGGACCCTGTCCCCCTTCCGGCCAAGGCCCAAGAGGCCTGAGGAGCTCGGTGCTCTCCAGGGGACGACCGCCTCCCCGCCCCCCCCCCCCCCCAGACACACCCCCCCCCCACCACAGGCGAACGGGCGGGCGCACGCGCACGCACACACAGACGCACGTGCCTCACTCCCTGCCACCTGCACTACAGCACAGCCACGGCCAGCTTCTCCTGTGCTCCTGGCCTTCCCCGGGTAGCCTGTCCTCCTGTGCCTGCCCGTTGCTGGAGCATTCTGCGACCTCCCTGGAGCAGTGTCCTCAAGACCCAGGCAACCTGGTCTTCCAGCTGAGCCCGCAGGGCGGCCGCCGGTCCACAGACACGGGCCCCACCTCCCCGCACCACGCCTCGGGTCGGGTGGCAGGTGTAGCGGGCCAGGAGAACCTAGGAAGCCGTGGGATGGGCGTGGAGGAGCCCTTCCCGTAGGAGTCGGCGGGGCCACCGCTGCCAGGCCCCACGGCGAGAGAAGTGAACTCCTGGACTGGCCCGACGGCCAGGGGACCGCCAGGGTTGAGCGGTGTGAAGGGTGGTGGCTGTGTGTGTGTGTGTGTGTGTGTGTGTGTGTTGAGGGGTCGGGGAGGGGGCGAGGCGTGGACAGGGGACTGGAGGGTTCCTGGGTGAGCTGGCCTCTGAGTTAAGGCCTGGGAGAGCGGAGGGATCTGTGTGGCCCCGGGGCGGGCTCTCCTCTGGCAGCCCCAGAACAGGTGCAAAGGCCCTGACGCGGGGTCGGATCCTCAGACTTGGGCCGACGAAAGGCAGAAGCTCAGGGCCCACCCTGCAGAATCCAGGGATGCTGGGAGGACCGCCCTGTCCTGGGCTGCCCCGGGCCCTCCAACTCTGCCGGTCGGCCCCCCACGTCCCAACACATACGTGATGGGGGGTGGGGGGTGGGGGGTGGGGGGCTTAAAGCAGCCACCTGGGCGTCTGGGGCCCTGCTGGACGTGGGTCGCAGGGCTCACCCTGGCCAGGTGTCGGGGTTTGGGAGGCTCGCTGGGGTCACCCGGCAGGCCTGTTCGCCCCAGGTGAAAGGCTCCCGTCAGCCTGGGAGCCTGAGACACCAAGCCACGCCGCTCGGGCGAGGCCCGGAGCCCACGTCCCGGCCGCCGGCCCCCCGGCCCACGGCCCCCCGGCCCCCGGCCCAGAGCCCAACGGGTCGGTGAGATGAGCGTGCCTGGGGAAAAGCCAGATCTCCGGCGGGGGCGGGCCTCCCAGGCAGCCCCCTCCGGACTCGTGCCGGTGCCCGCGAGCAAGCCAGCGTGGCCGCTGGCAGGCTGTGGCCACTGGGGCTCGGACAGTGCCAGGCTCAGGGCCGGTCTGCCACCCGGAGCCTGCGGCCCTCCGCGAAGGAAAGTCGCCTCCCAAGGGCCGCGTGGCCCAGACGCGGGCGTGGTGGGGCCGCCAAGCCGCGGGGAGGAGAGGGCCCGCTCGCCGGCCGTCCGGGGTGCCGGCCGGCCCGAGGCAGCAGCGTCCAGCCTTCGAGGGAGGCCACTGGACCAAGCAAGGCATCGGCTGCCGGAGCTGGAAGGGGCGGGGGCGACGGCCGGCCGAGTGGGGTTCCGGGCAGGGGTGCGTGTGCAGGGAGAGACGCCGCAGGGGCCGTGGGAGGGCGCCCGCCTGGCCGCCTGTCGGTGGGCGCGGTGGCGGCCGAGCCAATGCACTCGGTGGCCCGAGAAGACCACCGAGGGGGGCCGGCGTGCTGCTGGCTGAAGGCAGGCTGTAGCCGCTGGGAGGCGGTTGTAGCGGGAGGGCGTTGCGGCAAGGCGAGGCGCGCTCGTGGCAGCAGGGCGGCTGGCATCGCTGGGGCAGCTGGGTGCAGGGCGGCGGCCCGGCCGACCCTGGACCGCTAGGCCCGAGGCCTGCGAGGCTCGCCAGCCTTAGGGCCCAGCCATGTCGGGGCGCGGCCTGGCCAGCAGGTGGCGGCAGTGCGCGCGCCGCCGTCCGCGTCAGCGCCTTCGAAAGCCTTTCTGCCGCGCCCGCGTCGCCGGGCGTGGAAGCGCCCGCCCTATGGCAAAAACCTATGGAGGCTGGAGGATTGCGGCATCGAGTCCATCTCTCTCTCTCTCTCTGTCTCTCTCAACGCGCACGACTTTTTCTTTCGCCCCCGAACACTCAAAACACCCACTGCCGCCAGGCAACCTGCCCCACCGACCTCACTTGCTCAAATAACTGCCTGCTCGCCGCGCTCCCGCCGCACCCGCACCTGCACCCGCACCCGCACCCGCACCCGCACCCGCACCCCGCCGCCGCCCCAACAACCTGAGCCGCTGTGCTCAGCCCAACCACCGTGGCCTTCCCCCTAACCCCGCACAAACACGCCTTCCACGCCTAGCCCTCCTCTCTCTCACTCCAACCATCGCCTGCTCCGCACAGACACGCTGCCAAGGACACCTCACACATCCTACCGTCCTCGCCTCACCTCACTCCGCTCAGACACACTCACGTTTGCCCTGCACACGTTCCTACCATCTCCTCTCTCTCTCTGTCTCTCTGCCTCTCTCTCTCTTTCTCCTTCTCTCTTCCTCTCAGCCATCCTCAAGTCTCTCTTCTTGCGCATTGGACTTTTTCATCCCTGGGACCCCCTACTTCTCGATCCCCAGCTCCAAAACGATACAATGGGTTCCCTGTTGGGGCTTCCAGGGATCCCTGCGCAGCCTTCCAACCACCGGCCAAGTACTGTTTCTTGCCACCCAGCCCTCCAGCCCGTGGGATGTGTGTATGTGTGTGTGTGGGGGGGGGGGGGGGGGGCGGGGGAGGGGGGTGGTGGTGGCGGGGGAGGGAGGGGCAGGGGGAGAAGGCGCCGCTGTTGAGTGCCCTTCCACAGTGGAAGACTTTGGTGCGGGGTGGGGCAACAGACCATCCCTATGTCCTTCCAGATGCAAAGGGGTGGAAGGCAGCAACCCGATGGGATGATCCACCGTAGGTGCCTGCCTGCCCCCCACCACAAGAGGTAGAAACACACACACACACACACACACACACACACACACACAGGCTCCCACACTAGCCCAGATCAGGGGTAGGGAAGACATTGGCTGTGTGAGGGCAGGTTCCGGCCGCTTCCCTGTCTCCTGCTCTGCGGGGCCACTGGCCTGGAGGTCCCAGGACCGGGTCAGGGCAACCGAATGTCCGGGGGTGGGGGGGAGACGAGGAAGCCTATGTACCCCATCACGATCAATTGGCCCGACCCGTGCCACACCCCACTTCAGACCAATGCGCCGGGCCCAAATGGAAGGCCCGATTTCCAAAATTCCCACCCCAACCCTTACCCACATCCCTAGCCGACCCCAAGAAGCCGCCCCAGCTCAGGGGAAAGGCATCTGAGCAGTGCTAGGGCCAAGCAGGGAGCACCTGAGGAGCACGGGGCGGGCTCCTCGGACCCACGCCCACAGGGCGGGCCCAGCCCAGCAGGGGTGGGTCGGGAGGCCCCGCGAGCTGCCCACGACAACGTCCAGTCCACCGCTGGCCCCGAGCGGATGGTTGTGCTTGGAGTGCGGTTCTTGGGCTCGCAACATGCCGTGGCAGTCGGGGAATTCCTGCCGGACCAAAGTAAGCCTAGTTCCCTAGAGGCCGTGGGCACCAGGAAGCCCTCGGCGCTGGGTGTCCACCGAAGAGGCCCTGTGCTGGACGACTGCCCTCGGCTCGCGTCCCTTGTTGCCTCTGGAGAGGCCACGCGCATCTCGCACGCCCGAACGCTACCGCAGTCCTCTCTCCTGCCTTAAAGGTCGCCCGTTTGTGTGTGTGTGTGGTGTGTGTGTGTGGTGTGTGTGTGGGTGTGTGGGTGTGTGATTTTGCTGACACGCGGTCCCGGCATAGGTGGACCCTGTTCCCCCCTCCGACAGAGGCTCAAGAGGCCTGAGAAGCTTGGCACTCTCCGGAGGACGACCGTCTTCCCCTACCAAGCGTGAACCTACACACACACACACACACACACACACACACACACAGGCTCAGTCCCACGGTTACAGGTGCCTCACTTCCTGCCACCACCACCACCACCACCCCCACTACACCGCAGCCACAGCCAAACCCTCCTTTCTTCTGGCCTTCCCCAGGTAGCCTGTCCTCGGTGCCTGCCCGTTGCCCCTGCGGCCCGCGACCTTCCTCGGCAGTGTCCTCAAGACGCCCGCAACCTGGTCTTCCAGCTGAGCCCAGCGGGCGGCCGCCCATCCGCAGACAGGGGCCCCGCTCAAGCCCACCACGCTCCAGGACAGGACGCCGGCCCTCCGTGGCTGCCGGGTATAATGGGCCGAGAGAGAAGCCAGGAAGCCTCGGATCCCGCGTCCGTAGAGCGGCCCGTCGGTCCGAGTCGGCGAGGCTACCGCTGGGCCGCGTCCTCGAGGACAGGACGGCGAGAGAAGTGTACTCTTCGGCCTGCCTGTCGGCCAGGGCACTGTGAGGGGTGAGCGGAGTTAAGGGTGGGGGTGGGGAGGGGCCGGGGTGGAGGGACCGGACGGGGGAGTGGAGGGTTCCCTTGAGAGGCGGCCTCTGAGTCAAGGCCTGGGAGAGCGGAGGGATCCGCGAGTCCTGGGGCTCGGGACCAGGGCAGACTGTCCTTAGGCAGCCCCAGAGCAGGTGCAGAGGCCCTGACCTGGGGTTGGATCCTCAGACTGGCTCCGGGAGGGTCCGGTCCGCCGCCTTGCGGTGGCAGGCTGGCAGGCGGTGGGGCTGACAATAGCCAGAGCCTCAGGGGTCCCCCTGCAGAATCCAGGGATGCTGGGAGCACCGCCACCTGTTGGGATGCCCCGGGCCCCTTTGGCCCGGGCCTTCTTCCCCAACTCCAGACCCACCCACCCAACCACCCCCCTCCCCCCCCCCACACACACACCACACACACCACACACACCCCACCACAACAGGGGCCTGGAAGTAGCCACCTGGGCGTCTGGGGGCCTGCCGGTCGTGTGTGGCAGGGCCCACCCTGGCCAAGTTCCAGTTGCAGGGGCGTGGGAGGCAGGCTTGGATCCCCCGGGGCAGGGCCGGCCTGCTTGCCCCAGATGAAGGGCTCGCGTCAGCCTGGGAGCCTGGGACACCAAGCCACGCCGGCCCTGGGCGGCGATGCCCTCCCCACCCCACCCCCAACACCCTAGCCCGGTACCCCTCCGGTCAGTGAGAGGAGCATGCCTGGGGAAAAGCCAGATCTCTGGCAGGGGCGCGTCTTCCACGTAGTCCCCGCCACCCCCTCTCCCACTTGTGCCCGCGAGCAAGCCAGTGTGGCCGCTGGCAGACTGTGGCCAATGGGGCTCGGACAGTGCCAGGCTCAGGGCCGGTCTGTCACCCGGAGCCTGCCGCCGGAAGGACGTCGCCTGCCAAGGGCGACTGGCCCAGACGCAGGGCATGGTGGGGCCGGCAGCCCGCGGGGAGAACAGGGCCCGCCGACTGTCCGGGGCGCCAGCAGCCTCTCAAAGCAGCAGCCTTCGGCCCGGGAGGGCACTCGAAGCAAGGCACTGGGTGCCAGAGCTGGAAGGGGAGGGGGCCATCCCGGGATGTGTGTGTGTGTGTGTGTGTGTGTGTTTGTGTGTGTGTGTGTTTGGGGGGCGAGTTGGGGGGATGGGGCGGGGAAGGAGGGGTGCGTGTGGAGGGGGAGACGCCGCAGGGGGCATAGGAGGGCGTCTGGGAGGCGGGCCAGCCGCTCTGCCCGCCTGCCCGCCCGTTGCTGGGCGCGGTGTCACCGGAGTAGACGCTCGAGGCGCGGCCGGCGTGCAGCTGGCCGAAGGCGGGTTGGAGCCGCCGGGAGGCGCTTGTTGCGGGAGGGCGTTGCGGGAGGGCGTGGGGCGCTCGTGGGCAGCAGGGCGGCTGGCCTTGGAGGGGCAGCCGGGTGCAGGGCGGCCGGCGGCCCGGCAGGGCCTGGACGGCTAGGCCCGAGGCCTGCCAGGCTCGCCAGCCTTGGGAAGCCGGGCCGTGCCGTAGCACGGCCTGGCCAGTAGGTGGCGACGGTACGCGCGCCGCCGTCCGCGTCAGCAGCTTCGAAAGCCTTTCTGCCGCGCTCGGGCCACCGGGCGTGGTGGCGCCCGCCCTATGGCAAAAACCTATGGAGGCTGGAGGATTGCGGCATCGAGTCCATCTCACTCTCTCTCTCTGTCTCTCTCGACGAGCGCACGATTTTTTTCGCCCCCCAACACACACCACATCCCAGGCCGCCCTGCAGCTACCAGCGGCCCCAGCGCCACCTCCCGTGCCCAGATACCTGCCTTCTCGCCAAGCTCACGGCCCTCCTCCCCTCGCTACGCGCGACAGCGCGCGCGCGCACCCAACCACCCACACACGCCGCCCGGGACACCCTAGCCTGCACCTTCCCTCACTGCCCAGGCCTCCTCACAAGTCGCACCGTCCTCGCTCACCTCACTCCGCTCAGACGCACTCACATTTGTCCTGTGCACACGCCCACCATCTTCTCTCTCTCTCTCTCCGTCTCTCTCTGTCTCTCTTCCTCTCAGCCATCTTCAACTCTCTCTTCTTGCACGGGGAACTTTTTCATCCCTGGGACCCCTACTTCTCGGGGCCCCAGCTCTGCCACAAAGGACCGGGGTTGCGTGTTCTGCCTTCCAGTGGTCCCTCCGCAGCCCTCCCTGGACCTGCAAAGTACCGTTTCTTCCCACCCAGCCCTCCAGCCCGTGGGCTGCGTGGGGGGCGGCGGGTCGGTGGGGGGACGGCGTGGGGGGGTTCGGGGGAGAGAGGCGAGGGACGGGGCCTCGTGGAGTGCCCTTCCACAGTGGAAGGCTTTGGGGGGCAAACGGACCGTCCCTGTGTCATTCCAGAGGCCAAGGGGAGGAAGGCAGCAACCCGATGGGATGATACGCCGTAGGTGCCAGCCTGCCCCCCACCTCCAGACAGACAAACACGCACACACGCATGCACGCTCCCACTAGCCCAGTTCAGGGGTAGGGAAGACGTTGGCCGTGTGAGAGTGCAGGTCCCCGCCTCTTTCCCCGTCTCCTGCCCTGCTGGTGGCTGGCCTGGTAGTCCCACGGCAGGTGCCGTCAGGGCGTCCGCCTATCCAGGCGGAAGGGGAAGCCCGTGTACCTCATCGCGATCCATTGGCCGGATCCGTGCCGCACCCCAGTTCAGGCCACCCTAGCCGGGCCCGATCGGAAGGCCCGACCTCCAACATTCCCACCCAACCCAAGGAAGCCATCCCCGCTCAGGGGAAAGGCATCTGAGCACTGCGAGGGCCAAGCAGGGAGCAGCTGAGGAGCGCAGGGCGGGCAACGCGGACCTCCACCGTGGCCCAGAGCGGGTGGGGGTGCTTGGAGTGCGGTTCTTGGGCTTGGAACTTGCCATGGCAGTCGTGGAAGTCCTGCCGTTCCAACGCAAGCCTACTTCCCTACAGGGTGTGGGCGCCGGGAAGTCCTCCCGCGCGGGGTGTCCACGGAAGAGGCCCCGTGCTGGACGATTGCCCTCGGTTCGGGTCCCTTGGTGCCTGGGGAGAGGCCAAGCGCATCCCCCACGCCCGAAAGCCACCGTGGTCCTCTCTCCTGCCCTAAAGGCCGCCAGTTTGTCTCTGTCTCTGTCTCTGTCAATCGATCTCTCTCTCCCAAACTCTCTGTGTGTGTGAGTGTGTGCGCGCTCCTGGCTCAGGTGGACCCTGTCCCCCTTCCGGCCAAGGCCCAAGAGGCCTGAGGAGCTCGGTGCTCTCCAGGGGACGACCGCCTCCCCGCCCCCCCCCCCCCCAGACACCCCCCCCCCCCCACCACAGGCGAACGGGCGGGCGCACGCGCACGCACACACAGACGCACGTGCCTCACTCCCTGCCACCTGCACTACAGCACAGCCACGGCCAGCTTCTCCTGTGCTCCTGGCCTTCCCCGGGTAGCCTGTCCTCCTGTGCCTGCCCGTTGCTGGAGCATTCTGCGACCTCCCTGGAGCAGTGTCCTCAAGACCCAGGCAACCTGGTCTTCCAGCTGAGCCCGCAGGGCGGCCGCCGGTCCACAGACACGGGCCCCACCTCCCCGCACCACGCCTCGGGTCGGGTGGCAGGTGTAGCGGGCCAGGAGAACCTAGGAAGCCGTGGGATGGGCGTGGAGGAGCCCTTCCCGTAGGAGTCGGCGGGGCCACCGCTGCCAGGCCCCACGGCGAGAGAAGTGAACTCCTGGACTGGCCCGACGGCCAGGGGACCGCCAGGGTTGAGCGGTGTGAAGGGTGGTGGCTGTGTGTGTGTGTGTGTGTGTGTGTGTGTGTTGAGGGGTCGGGGAGGGGGCGAGGCGTGGACAGGGGACTGGAGGGTTCCTGGGTGAGCTGGCCTCTGAGTTAAGGCCTGGGAGAGCGGAGGGATCTGTGTGGCCCCGGGGCGGGCTCTCCTCTGGCAGCCCCAGAACAGGTGCAAAGGCCCTGACGCGGGGTCGGATCCTCAGACTTGGGCCGACGAAAGGCAGAAGCTCAGGGCCCACCCTGCAGAATCCAGGGATGCTGGGAGGACCGCCCTGTCCTGGGCTGCCCCGGGCCCTCCAACTCTGCCGGTCGGCCCCCCACGTCCCAACACATACGTGATGGGGGGTGGGGGGTGGGGGGTGGGGGGCTTAAAGCAGCCACCTGGGCGTCTGGGGCCCTGCTGGACGTGCGTCGCAGGGCTCACCCTGGCCAGGTGTCGGGGTTTGGGAGGCTCGCTGGGGTCACCCGGCAGGCCTGTTCGCCCCAGGTGAAAGGCTCCCGTCAGCCTGGGAGCCTGAGACACCAAGCCACGCCGCTCGGGCGAGGCCCGGAGCCCACGTCCCGGCCGCCGGCCCCCCGGCCCACGGCCCCCCGGCCCCCGGCCCAGAGCCCAACGGGTCGGTGAGATGAGCGTGCCTGGGGAAAAGCCAGATCTCCGGCGGGGGCGGGCCTCCCAGGCAGCCCCCTCCGGACTCGTGCCGGTGCCCGCGAGCAAGCCAGCGTGGCCGCTGGCAGGCTGTGGCCACTGGGGCTCGGACAGTGCCAGGCTCAGGGCCGGTCTGCCACCCGGAGCCTGCGGCCCTCCGCGAAGGAAAGTCGCCTCCCAAGGGCCGCGTGGCCCAGACGCGGGCGTGGTGGGGCCGCCAAGCCGCGGGGAGGAGAGGGCCCGCTCGCCGGCCGTCCGGGGTGCCGGCCGGCCCGAGGCAGCAGCGTCCAGCCTTCGAGGGAGGCCACTGGACCAAGCAAGGCATCGGCTGCCGGAGCTGGAAGGGGCGGGGGCGACGGCCGGCCGAGTGGGGTTCCGGGCAGGGGTGCGTGTGCAGGGAGAGACGCCGCAGGGGCCGTGGGAGGGCGCCCGCCTGGCCGCCTGTCGGTGGGCGCGGTGGCGGCCGAGCCAATGCACTCGGTGGCCCGAGAAGACCACCGAGGGGGGCCGGCGTGCTGCTGGCTGAAGGCAGGCTGTAGCCGCTGGGAGGCGGTTGTAGCGGGAGGGCGTTGCGGCAAGGCGAGGCGCGCTCGTGGCAGCAGGGCGGCTGGCATCGCTGGGGCAGCTGGGTGCAGGGCGGCGGCCCGGCCGACCCTGGACCGCTAGGCCCGAGGCCTGCGAGGCTCGCCAGCCTTAGGGCCCAGCCATGTCGGGGCGCGGCCTGGCCAGCA
The DNA here is from genome assembly GCA_026018925.1 of Tupaia tana. NCBI lineage: Eukaryota > Metazoa > Chordata > Mammalia > Scandentia > Tupaiidae > Tupaia > Tupaia tana. The sequence continues at coordinate 187,170,352 of JAKSZU010000003.1, read as the reverse complement.
GGTGGCGGCAGTGCGCGCGCCGCCGTCCGCGTCAGCGCCTTCGAAAGCCTTTCTGCCGCGCCCGCGTCGCCGGGCGTGGAAGCGCCCGCCCTATGGCAAAAACCTATGGAGGCTGGAGGATTGCGGCATCGAGTCCATCTCTCTCTCTCTCTCTGTCTCTCTCAACGCGCACGACTTTTTCTTTCGCCCCCGAACACTCAAAACACCCACTGCCGCCAGGCAACCTGCCCCACCGACCTCACTTGCTCAAATAACTGCCTGCTCGCCGCGCTCCCGCCGCACCCGCACCTGCACCCGCACCCGCACCCGCACCCGCACCCGCACCCCGCCGCCGCCCCAACAACCTGAGCCGCTGTGCTCAGCCCAACCACCGTGGCCTTCCCCCTAACCCCGCACAAACACGCCTTCCACGCCTAGCCCTCCTCTCTCTCACTCCAACCATCGCCTGCTCCGCACAGACACGCTGCCAAGGACACCTCACACATCCTACCGTCCTCGCCTCACCTCACTCCGCTCAGACACACTCACGTTTGCCCTGCACACGTTCCTACCATCTCCTCTCTCTCTCTGTCTCTCTGCCTCTCTCTCTCTTTTCTCCTTCTCTCTTCCTCTCAGCCATCCTCAAGTCTCTCTTCTTGCGCATTGGGACTTTTTCATCCCTGGGACCCCCTACTTCTCGATCCCCAGCTCCAAAACGATACAATGGGTTCCCTGTTGGGGCTTCCAGGGATCCCTGCGCAGCCTTCCAACCACCGGCCAAGTACTGTTTCTTGCCACCCAGCCCTCCAGCCCGTGGGATGTGTGTATGTGTGTGTGTGTGGGGGGGGGGGCGGGGGAGGGGGGTGGTGGTGGCGGGGGAGGGAGGGGCAGGGGGAGAAGGCGCCGCTGTTGAGTGGCCCTTCCACAGTGGAAGACTTTGGTGCGGGGTGGGGCAACAGACCATCCCTATGTCCTTCCAGATGCAAAGGGGTGGAAGGCAGCAACCCGATGGGATGATCCACCGTAGGTGCCTGCCTGCCCCCCACCACAAGAGGTAGAAACACACACACACACACACACACACACACACACACAGGCTCCCACACTAGCCCAGATCAGGGGTAGGGAAGACATTGGCTGTGTGAGGGCAGGTTCCGGCCGCTTCCCTGTCTCCTGCTCTGCGGGGCCACTGGCCTGGAGGTCCCAGGACCGGGTCAGGGCAACCGAATGTCCGGGGGTGGGGGGGAGACGAGGAAGCCTATGTACCCCATCACGATCAATTGGCCCGACCCGTGCCACACCCCACTTCAGACCAATGCGCCGGGCCCAAATGGAAGGCCCGATTTCCAAAATTCCCACCCCAACCCTTACCCACATCCCTAGCCGACCCCAAGAAGCCGCCCCAGCTCAGGGGAAAGGCATCTGAGCAGTGCTAGGGCCAAGCAGGGAGCACCTGAGGAGCACAGGGCGGGCTCCTCGGACCCACGCCCACAGGGCGGGCCCAGCCCAGCAGGGGTGGGTCGGGAGGCCCCGCGAGCTGCCCACGACAACGTCCAGTCCACCGCTGGCCCCGAGCGGATGGTTGTGCTTGGAGTGCGGTTCTTGGGCTCGCAACATGCCGTGGCAGTCGGGGAATTCCTGCCGGACCAAAGTAAGCCTAGTTCCCTAGAGGCCGTGGGCACCAGGAAGCCCTCGGCGCTGGGTGTCCACCGAAGAGGCCCTGTGCTGGACGACTGCCCTCGGCTCGCGTCCCTTGTTGCCTCTGGAGAGGCCACGCGCATCTCGCACGCCCGAACGCTACCGCAGTCCTCTCTCCTGCCTTAAAGGTCGCCCGTTTGTGTGTGTGTGTGGTGTGTGTGTGTGGTGTGTGTGTGGGTGTGTGGGTGTGTGATTTTGCTGACACGCGGTCCCGGCATAGGTGGACCCTGTTCCCCCCTCCGACAGAGGCTCAAGAGGCCTGAGAAGCTTGGCACTCTCCGGAGGACGACCGTCTTCCCCTACCAAGCGTGAACCTACACACACACACACACACACACACACACGCACACAGGCTCAGTCCCACGGTTACAGGTGCCTCACTTCCTGCCACCACCACCACCACCACCCCCACTACACCGCAGCCACAGCCAAACCCTCCTTTCTTCTGGCCTTCCCCAGGTAGCCTGTCCTCGGTGCCTGCCCGTTGCCCCTGCGGCCCGCGACCTTCCTCGGCAGTGTCCTCAAGACGCCCGCAACCTGGTCTTCCAGCTGAGCCCAGCGGGCGGCCGCCCATCCGCAGACAGGGGCCCCGCTCAAAGCCCACCACGCTCCAGGACAGGACGCCGGCCCTCCGTGGCTGCCGGGTATAATGGGCCGAGAGAGAAGCCAGGAAGCCTCGGATCCCGCGTCCGTAGAGCGGCCCGTCGGTCCGAGTCGGCGAGGCTACCGCTGGGCCGCGTCCTCGAGGACAGGACGGCGAGAGAAGTGTACTCTTCGGCCTGCCTGTCGGCCAGGCACTGTGAGGGGTGAGCGGAGTTAAGGGTGGGGGTGGGGAGGGGCCGGGGTGGAGGGACCGGACGGGGGAGTGGAGGGTTCCCTTGAGAGGCGGCCTCTGAGTCAAGGCCTGGGAGAGCGGAGGGATCCGCGAGTCCTGGGGCTCGGGACCAGGGCAGACTGTCCTTAGGCAGCCCCAGAGCAGGTGCAGAGGCCCTGACCTGGGGTTGGATCCTCAGACTGGCTCCGGGAGGGTCCGGTCCGCCGCCTTGCGGTGGCAGGCTGGCAGGCGGTGGGGCTGACAATAGCCAGAGCCTCAGGGGTCCCCCTGCAGAATCCAGGGATGCTGGGAGCACCGCCACCTGTTGGGATGCCCCGGGCCCCTTTGGCCCGGGCCTTCTTCCCCAACTCCAGACCCACCCACCCAACCACCCCCCTCCCCCCCACACACACACACACCACACACACCACACACACCCCACCACAACAGGGGCCTGGAAGTAGCCACCTGGGCGTCTGGGGGCCTGCCGGTCGTGTGTGGCAGGGCCCACCCTGGCCAAGTTCCAGTTGCAGGGGCGTGGGAGGCAGGCTTGGATCCCCCGGGGCAGGGCCGGCCTGCTTGCCCCAGATGAAGGGCTCGCGTCAGCCTGGGAGCCTGGGACACCAAGCCACGCCGGCCCTGGGCGGCGATGCCCTCCCCACCCCACCCCCAACACCCTAGCCCGGTACCCCTCCGGTCAGTGAGAGGAGCATGCCTGGGGAAAAGCCAGATCTCTGGCAGGGGCGCGTCTTCCACGTAGTCCCCGCCACCCCCTCTCCCACTTGTGCCCGCGAGCAAGCCAGTGTGGCCGCTGGCAGACTGTGGCCAATGGGGCTCGGACAGTGCCAGGCTCAGGGCCGGTCTGTCACCCGGAGCCTGCCGCCGGAAGGACGTCGCCTGCCAAGGGCGACTGGCCCAGACGCAGGGCATGGTGGGGCCGGCAGCCCGCGGGGAGAACAGGGCCCGCCGACTGTCCGGGGCGCCAGCAGCCTCTCAAAGCAAGCAGCCTTCGGCCCGGGAGGGCACTCGAAGCAAGGCACTGGGTGCCAGAGCTGGAAGGGGAGGGGGCCATCCCGGGATGTTGTGTGTGGTGTGTGTGTGTGTGTGTGTGTGTGTTTTTGGGGGGCGAGTTGGAGGGGATGGGGCGGGGAAGGAGGGTGCGTGTGGAGGGGGAGACGCCGCAGGGGGCATAGGAGGGCGTCTGGGAGGGCGGGCCAGCCGCTCTGCCCGCCTGCCCGCCCGTTGCTGGGCGCGGTGTCACCCGAGAAGACGCTCGAGGCGCGGCCGGCGTGCAGCTGGCCGACAGGCGGGTTGAGCCGCCGGGAGGCGCTTGTTGCGGGAGGGCGTTTGCGGGAGGGCGTGGGGCGCTCGTGGGCAGCAGGCGGCTGGCCTTGAAAAAGAGGGGCAGCCGGTGCAGGGCGGCCGGCGGCCCGGCAGGGCCTGGACGGCTAGGCCCGAGGCCTGCCAGGCTCGTCAGCCTTGGGAACCGGGCCGTGCCGTAGCACGGCCTGGCCAGTAGGTGGCAACGGTACGCGCGCCGCCGTCCGCGTCAGCAGCTTCGAAAGCCTTTCTGCCGCCGTCGGGCCACCGGGCGTGGTGGCGCCCCGCCCTATGGCAAAAACCTATGGAGGCTGGAGGATTGCGGCATCGAGTCCATCTCACTCTCTCTCTCTGTCTCTCTCGACGAGCGCACGATTTTTTTCGCCCCCCAACACACACCACATCCCAGGCCGCCCTGCAGCTACCAGCGGCCCCCAGCGCCACCTCCCGTGCCCAGATACCTGCCTTCTCGCCAAGCTCACGGCCCCTCCTCCCCTCGCTACGCGCGACAGCGCGCGCGCGCGCGCGCGCGCGCGCACCCACCCCACCCACACACGCCGCCCGGGACACCCTAGCCTGCACCTTCCCTCACTGCCCAGGCCTCCTCACAAGTCGCACCGTCCTCGCTCACCTCACTCCGCTCAGACGCACTCACATTTGTCCTGTGCACACGCCCCACCATCTTCTCTCTCTCTCTCTCCGTCTCTCTCTGTCTCTCTTCCTCTCAGCCATCTTCAACTCTCTCTTCTTGCACGGGGAACTTTTTCATCCCTGGGACCCCTACTTCTCGGGGCCCCAGCTCTGCCACAAAGGACCGGGGTTGCGGTGTTCTGCCTTCCAGTGGCCCCACGCAAGCCCTCCCTGGACCTGCAAAGTACCCTTTCTTCCCACCCAGCCCTCCAGCCCGTGGGCTGCGTGGGGGGGCTGCGGGTCGGTGGGGGGACGGCGTGGGGGGGGTTCGGGGGAGAGAGAGGCGAGGGACGGGGCCTCGTGGAGTGCCCTTCCACAGTGGAAGGCTTTGGGGGGCAAACGGACCGTCCCTGTGTCATTCCAGAGGCCAAGGGGAGGAAGGCAGCAACCCGATGGGATGATACGCCGTAGGTGCCAGCCTGCCCCCCCACCTCCAGACAGACAAACACGCACACACGCATGCACGCTCCCCACTAGCCCAGTTCAGGGGTAGGGAAGACGTTGGCCGTGTGAGAGTGCAGGTCCCCGCCTCTTTCCCCGTCTCCTGCCCTGCTGGTGGCTGGCCTGGGTAGTCCCACGGCAGGTGCCGTCAGGGCGTCCGCCTATCCAGGCGGAAGGGGAAGCCCGTGTACCTCATCGCGATCCATTGGCCGGATCCGTGCCGCACCCCAGTTCAGGCCACCCTAGCCGTGCCCCGATCGATCGGAAGGCCCGACCTCCAACATTCCCACCCAACCCAAGGAAGCCATCCCCGCTCAGGGGAAAGGCATCTGAGCACTGCGAGGGCCAAGCAGGGAGCAGCTGAGGAGCGCAGGGCGGGCAACGCGGACCTCCACCGTGGCCCAGAGCGGGTGGGGGGTGCTTGGAGTGCGGTTCTTGGGCTTGGAACTTGCCATGGCAGTCGGGGGAAGTCCTGCCGTTCCAACGCAAGCCTACTTCCCTACAGGGTGTGGGGCGCCGGGAAGTCCTCCCGCGCGGGGTGTCCACGGAAGAGGCCCCGTGCTGGACGATTGCCCTCGGTTCGGGTCCCTTGGTGCCTGGGGAGAGGCCAAGCGCATCCCCCACGCCCCGAAAGCCACCGTGGTCCTCTCTCCTGCCCTAAAGGCCGCCAGTTTGTCTCTGTCTCTGTCTCAGTCAATCGATCTCTCTCTCCCAAACTCTCTGTGTGTGTGAGTGTGTGCGCGCTCCTGGCTCAGGTGGACCCTGTCCCCCTTCCGGCCAAGGCCCAAGAGGCCTGAGGAGCTCGGTGCTCTCCAGGGGACGACCGCCTCCCCGCCCCCCCCCCAGACACACACCCCCCCCCCCAGCCACACGCGAACGGGCGGGGCGCACGCGCACGCACACACAGACGCACGTGCCTCACTCCCTGCCACCTCCACTACAGCACAGCCACGGCCAGCTTCTCCTGTGCTCCTGGCCTTCCCCGGGTAGCCTGTCCTCCTGTGCCTGCCCGTTGCTGGAGCATTCTGCGACCTCCCTGGAGCAGTATCCTCAAGACCCAGGCAACCTGGTCTTCCAGCTGAGCCCGCGGGGCGGCCGCCGGTCCACAGACACGGGCCCCACCTCCCCGCACCACGCCTCGGGTCGGGGTGGCAGGTGTAGCGGGCCAGGAGAACCTAGGAAGCCGTGGGATGGGCGTGGAGGAGCCCTTCCCGTAGGAGTCGGCGCGGGGGCCACCCGCTGCCAGGCCCCCACGGCGAGAGAAGTGAACTCCTGGGACTGGCCCGATGGCCAGGGGGACCGCCAGGGTTGAGCGGTGTGAAGGGGTGGTGGCTGTGTGTGTGTGTGTGTGTGTGTGTGTGTGTTGAGGGGTCGGGGAGGGGGGCGAGGCGTGGACAGGGGACTGGAGGGTTCCTTGGTGAGCTGGCCTCTGAGTTAAGGCCTGGGAGAGCGGAGGGATCTGTGTGGCCCCGGGGCGGGCTCTCCTCTGGCAGCCCCAGAACAGGTGCAAAGGCCCTGACGCGGGGGTCGGATCCTCAGACTTGGGGCCGAAGAAAGGCAGAAGCTCAGGGCCCCACCCTGCAGAATCCAGGGATGCTGGGAGGACCGCCCTGTCCTGGGCTGCCCCGGGCCCTCCAACTCTGCCCGTCGGCCCCCCACGTCCCAACACATACGGGATGGGGGGTGGGGGGGTGGGGGGGTGGGGGGGCTTAAAGCAGCCACCTGGGCGTCTGGGGCCCTGCTGGACGTGCGTCGCAGGGCTCACCCTGGCCAGGTGTCGGGGTTTGGGAGGCTCGCTGGGGGTCACCCGGCAGGCCTGTTCGCCCCAGGTGAAAGGCTCCCCGTCAGCCTGGGAGCCTGAGACACCAAGCCACGCCGCTCGTGCGAGGCCCGGAGCCCACGTCCCGGCCGCCGGCCCCCCCGGCCCACGGCCCCCCCGGCCCCCGGCCCAGAGCCCAACGGGGTCGGTGAGATGAGCGTGCCTGGGGAAAAAGCCAGATCTCCGGCGGGGGGCGGGCCTCCCAGGCAGCCCCCTCCGGACTCGTGCCGGTGCCCGCGAGCAAGCCAGCGTGGCCGCTGGCAGGCTGTGGCCACTGGGGCTCGGACAGTGCCAGGCTCAGGGCCGGGTCTGCCACCCGGAGCCTGCGGCCCTCCGCGAAGGAAAGTCGCCTCCCAAGGGCCGCGTGGCCCAGACGCGGGCGTGGTGGGGCCGCCAAGCCGCGGGGGAGGAGAGGGCCCGCTCGCCCGGCCGTCCGGGGTGCCGGCCGGCCCGAGGCAGCAGCGTCCAGCCTTCGAGGGAGGCCACTGGACCAAGCAAGAAGGCATCGGCTGCCGGAGCTGGAAGGGGCGGGGGGCGACGGCCGGGCCGAGTGGGGGTTCCGGGCAGGGGTGCGTGTGCAGGGAGAGACGCCGCAGGGGCCCGTGGGGAGGGCGCCCGCCTGGCCGCCTGTCGGTGGGCGCGCGGGTGGCGGCCGAGCCAATGCACTCGGTGGCCCGAGAAGACCACCGAGGGGGGGCCGGCGTGCTGCTGGCTGAAGGCAGGCTGTAGGGCCTGCGAGGCTCGCCAGCCTTAGGGCCCAGCCGTGCCGGGCCGCGGCCGGGCCAGCAGGTGGCAGCAGTGCGCGCGCCTCCGTCCGCGTCAGCGCCTAGCGCCTTCGAAAGCCTTTCTGCCGCGCTCGGGCCGCCGGGCGTGGTGGCGCCCGCCCTATGGCAAAAACCTATGGAGGCTGGAGGATTGCGGCATCGAGTCCATCTCACTCTCTCTCTCTGTCTCTCTCGGCGAGTGCACGATTTTTTTTCCTCCCCCAACACGCACCACATCCCGGGACGCCCCGCCACTACCGGCGGCCCCACCGCCGCCTCCCGTGCACAAATACCTGCCTTCTCGCCGCCGCCGCCTCCCAACCTCCTCACCCCAAGCCGTCGCGCTTCCCCGCCTAGCCCTCCTCCCCTCCCGCTCCGACCCAAGCTCCGACCCAAGCCTCCTCCGCGCACAAACACGCCTTCCACGCCTAGCCCTCCTCTCTCTCACTCCAACCATCGCCTGCTCTGCACAAACACGCTGCCCAGGACACCTCACACATCCTACCGTCCTCGCCTCACCTCACTCCGCTCAGACACACTCACGTTTGCCCTGCACACGTTCCTACCATCTCCTCTCTCTCTCTGTCTCTCTGCCTCTCTCTCTCTTTCTCCTTCTCTCTTCCTCTCAGCCATCCTCAAGTCTCTCTTCTTGCGCATTGGACTTTTTCATCCCTGGGACCCCCTACTTCTCGATCCCCAGCTCCAAAACGATACAATGGGTTCCCTGTTGGGGCTTCCAGGGACCCCTGCGCAGCCTTCCAACCACCGGCCAAGTACTGTTTCTTGCCACCCAGCCCTCCAGCCCGTGGGATGTGTGTATGTGTGTGTGTGGGGAGGGGGAGGGGGGTGGTGGTGGCGGGGGAGGGAGGGGCAGGGGGAGAGGGCGCCGCTGTTGAGTGCCCTTCCACAGTGGAAGACTTTGGTGCGGGGTGGGGCAACAGACCGTCCCTATGTCCTTCCAGATGCAAAGGGGTGGAAGGCAGCAACCCGATGGGATGATCCACCGTAGGTGCCTGCCTGCCCCCCACCACAAGAGGTAGAAACACACACACACACACACACACACACACACACACAGGCTCCCACACTAGCCCAGATCAGGGGTAGGGAAGACATTGGCTGTGTGAGGGCAGGTTCCGGCCGCTTCCCTGTCTCCTGCCCTGCGGGGCCACTGGCCTGGAGGTCCCAGGACCGGGTCAGGGCAACCGAATGTCCGGGGGTGGGGGGGAGACGAGGAAGCCTATGTACCCCATCACGATCAATTGGCCCGACCCGTGCCACACCCCACTTCAGACCAATGCGCCGGGCCCGAATGGAAGGCCCGATTTCCAAAATTCCCACCCCAACCCTTACCCACACCCCTAGCCGACCCCAAGAAGCCGCCCCAGCTCAGGGGAAAGGCATCTGAGCAGTGCTAGGGCCAAGCAGGGAGCACCTGAGGAGCACAGGGCGGGCTCCTCGGACCCACGCCCACAGGGCGGGCCCAGCCCAGCAGGGGTGGGTCGGGAGGCCCCGCGAGCTGCCCACGACAACGTCCAGTCCACCGCTGGCCCCGAGCGGATGGTTGTGCTTGGAGTGCGGTTCTTGGGCTCGCAACATGCCGTGGCAGTCGGGGAACTCCTGCCGGACCAAAGTAAGCCTAGTTCCCTAGAGGCCGTGGGCACCAGGAAGCCCTCGGCGCTGGGTGTCCACCGAAGAGGCCCTGTGCTGGACGACTGCCCTCGGCTCGCGTCCCTTGTTGCCTCTGGAGAGGCCACGCGCATCTCGCACGCCCGAACGCTACCGCAGTCCTCTCTCCTGCCTTATAGGTCGCCCGTTTGTGTGTGTGTGTGGTGTGTGTGTGTGGTGTGTGTGTGGGTGTGTGGGTGTGTGATTTTGCTCACACGCGGTCCCGGCATAGGTGGACCCTGTTCCCCCCTCCGACAGAGGCTCAAGAGGCCTGAGAAGCTTGGCACTCTCCGGAGGACGACCGTCTTCCCCTACCAAGCGTGAACCCACACACACACACACACACACACACACACGCACACAGGCTCAGTCCCACGGTTACAGGTGCCTCACTTCCTGCCACCACCACCACCACCACCCCCACTACACCGCAGCCACAGCCAAACCCTCCTTTCTTCTGGCCTTCCCCAGGTAGCCTGTCCTCGGTGCCTGCCCGTTGCCCCTGCGGCCCGCGACCTTCCTCGGCAGTGTCCTCAAGACGCCCGCAACCTGGTCTTCCAGCTGAGCCCAGCGGGCGGCCGCCCATCCGCAGACAGGGGCCCCGCTCAAGCCCACCACGCTCCAGGCCAGGACGCCGGCCCTCCGTGGCTGCCGGGTATAATGGGCCGAGAGAGAAGCCAGGAAGCCTCGGATCCCGCGTCCGTAGAGCGGCCCGTCGGTCCGAGTCGGCGAGGCCACCGCTGGGCCGCGTCCTCGAGGACAGGACGGCGAGAGAGTGTACTCTTGGGCCTGCCTGTCGGCCAGGGCACTGTGAGGGGTGAGCGGAGTTAAGGGTGGGGGTGGGGAGGGGCCGGGGTGGGGGGACCGGACGGGGGAGTGGAGGGTTCCCTTGAGAGGCGGCCTCTGAGTCAAGGCCTGGGAGAGCGGAGGGATCCGCGAGTCCTGGGGCTCGGGACCAGGGCAGACTGTCCTTAGGCAGCCCCAGAGCAGGTGCAGAGGCCCTGACCTGGGGTTGGATCCTCAGACTGGCTCCGGGAGGGTCCGGTCCGCCGCCTTGCGGTGGCAGGCTGGCAGGCGGTGGGGCTGACAATAGCCAGAGCCTCAGGGGTCCCCCTGCAGAATCCAGGGATGCTGGGAGCACCGCCACCTGTTGGGATGCCCCGGGCCTTCTTCCCCAACTCCAGACCCACCCACCCAACCACCCCCCTCCCCCCCCCACACACACACCACACACACCACACACACCCCACCACAACAGGGGCCTGGAAGTAGCCACCTGGGCGTCTGGGGGCCTGCCGGTCGTGTGTGGCAGGGCCCACCCTGGCCAAGTTCCAGTTGCAGGGGCGTGGGAGGCAGGCTTGGATCCCCCGGGGCAGGGCCGGCCTGCTTGCCCCAGATGAAGGGCTCGCGTCAGCCTGGGAGCCTGGGACACCAAGCCACGCCGGCCCTGGGCGGCGATGCCCTCCCCACCCCACCCCCAACACCCTAGCCCGGTACCCCTCCGGTCAGTGAGAGGAGCATGCCTGGGGAAAAGCCAGATCTCTGGCAGGGGCGCGTCTTCCACGTAGTCCCCGCCACCCCCTCTCCCACTTGTGCCCGCGAGCAAGCCAGTGTGGCCGCTGGCAGACTGTGGCCAATGGGGCTCGGACAGTGCCAGGCTCAGGGCCGGTCTGTCACCCGGAGCCTGCCGCCGGAAGGACGTCGCCTGCCAAGGGCGACTGGCCCAGACGCAGGGCATGGTGGGGCCGGCAGCCCGCGGGGAGAACAGGGCCCGCCGACTGTCCGGGGCGCCAGCAGCCTCTCAAAGCAGCAGCCTTCGGCCCGGGAGGGCACTCGAAGCAAGGCACTGGGTGCCAGAGCTGGAAGGGGAGGGGGCCATCCCGGGATGTGTGTGTGTGTGTGTGTGTGTGTGTGTGTGTGTGTGTGTGTGTGGGGGGGGCGAGTTGGGGGGATGGGGCGGGGAAGGAGGGGTGCGTGTGGAGGGGGAGACGCCGCAGGGGGCATAGGAGGGCGTCTGGGAGGCGGGCCAGCCGCTCTGCCCGCCTGCCCGCCCGTTGCTGGGCGCGGTGTCACCCGAGAAGACGCTCGAGGCGCGGCCGGCGTGCAGCTGGCCGAAGGCGGGTTGGAGCCGCCGGGAGGCGCTTGTTGCGGGAGGGCGTTGCGGGAGGGGCAGGCCCTTGGACGGCTAGGCCCCAGGCCTGCGGGGCTCGCCAGCCTTGGGGCCCAGCCGTGCCGGGCCGCGGCCGGGCCAGCAGGTGGCAGCAGTGCGCGCGCCTCCGTCCGCGTCAGCGCCTAGCGCCTTCGAAAGCCTTTCTGCCGCGCTCGGGCCGCCGGGCGTGGTGGCGCCCGCCCTATGGCAAAAACCTATGGAGGCTGGAGGATTGCGGCATCGAGTCCATCTCACTCTCTCTCTCTGTCTCTCTCGGCGAGTGCACGATTTTTTTCCTCCCCCAACACGCACCACATCCCGGGACGCCCCGCCACTACCGGCGGCCCCACCGCCGCCTCCCGTGCACAAATACCTGCCTTCTCGCCGCCGCCGCCTCCCAACCTCCTCACCCCAAGCCGTCGCGCTTCCCCGCCTAGCCCTCCTCCCCTCCCGCTCCGACCCAAGCTCCGACCCAAGCCTCCTCCGCGCACACACACGCTGCCCAACACACCCTAGCCTGCACCTTCCCTCACTGCCCAGGCCTCCTCACAGGTCGCACCGTCCTCGCTCACCTCACTCCGCTCAGACACACTCACGTTTGGCCTGTGCCCGCTCCTACCATCTTCTCTCTCTCTCTCTCTCTCTCTCTCTGTCTCTGTCTCTGTCTCTCTCTCTGTCTCTGTCTCTCTCTCTCTCTCTCTCTGTCTCTATCGTGCGCGCTCGCCCCCCCCCCCCATCTCTCTCTCTCTTTTTATCTCTCTCTTCCTCTCAGCCATCATCAACTCTCTCTTCTTGCACGGGGAACTTTTTCATCGCTGGGACCCCTACTTCTTGGGTCCCCAGCTCTGCCACGACGACCGGGCTTCCTTCCGTGTTCTGCCTTCCAGTGGCCCCCACGCAGCCCTCCGCGGACCTGCGATGTACCGTTTCTTCCCACCCAGCCCTCCAGCCCGTGGGGTGCGTGTGTGGGGCTGGGGGATCGCTCGGGAGTGGGGATGGGACAGACCGGGGACGGGGCCTCGTGGAGTGCCCTTCCACAGTGGAAGGCTTTGGGCGGGGGGCGGGGCGGGCGAACAGACCGTCTCTGTGTCATTCCAGATGCCAGGGGTGGAAGGCAGGCGGCCACCCGATGGGATGATACGCCTGTAGTAGGTGCCAGCCTGCCCCCCACCTCCAGTCACACAAACACGCATGCACGCTGCCACTAGCCCAGTTCAGGGGTAGGGAAGACGTTGGCTGTGTGAGTGCAGGCTCGGGCCTCTTCAGTGTCTCCTGCCCCGCTGGTGGCTGGCCTGGTAGTCCCACGGCAGGTGCCGTCGGGGCGTCCGAATATCCAGGCGGAAGGGGAAGCCTGTGTACCTCATCGCGATCAATCGGCCGGATCCGTGCCACACCCCCAGTTCGGGCCACCCTAGCCGGCCCGATCGATCCGAAGGCCCAGGCCCCATGTTCAACATTCCCACCCTACTCCCTACCCCTTCCCACGTCCCCACCCAACCCAAGGAATCCCTCCCCTGAGGGGCGTGGCGGGGGCTGGGGGGGTCGCGCGTGGGGGGGGTGGTGTGTGTAGGCTGGGGCAAGCAGGGAGCACCTGAGGAGCGCAGGGCGGGCAACGCGGACCTCCAACGTTGGCCCCGTGTGGGTGGTGGTGCTTGGAGTGCGGTTCTTGGGCTTGGAACTTGCCATGGCAGTCGGGGAAGTCCTGCCGTTCCAAAGTAAGCCTACTTCCCTACAGGGTGTGGGCGCCGGGAAGTCCTCCCGCGCGGGCTGTCCACGGAAGGGGCCCCGTGCCGGACGATTGCCCTCGGTACGCGTCCCTTGGTGCCTGGGGAGAGGCCGAGCGCATCCCCCACGCCCGAAAGCCACCGCGGTCCTCTCTCCTGCCCTAAAGGCCGCCAGTTTGTCTCTGTCTCTGTCTCTGTCTCTCAGTCTCTCTCTGTGTGTGAGTGTGTGCGTGCGCTCCTGGCTCAGGTGGACCCTGTCCCCCCTCCGGCCGAGGCCCAAGAGGCCTGAGAAGCTCGGAGCTCTCCAGGGGCCGACCGCCTGCCCCTTACCAAACGTGAACGGGCGGGCGCGCGCGAGCACACACACACACACGCCACACACACACGGACGGACACACACACACAGACACACACACAGGCCCGCAGACACACGCGCCTCACTCCCTGCCACCCCCACTACAGCACAGCCACAGCCAGCCTCTCCTGTTCTCCTGGCCTTCCCCAGGTAGCCTGTCCTCCGTGCCTGCCCGCTGCTGGAGCATCCTGCCACCTCCCTGGAGCAGTCTCCTGAAGACCCAAGCAACCTGGTCTTTCAGCTGAGCCCACGGGGGCACGAGGCGGCCGCAGGTCCACAGACACAGGCCCCACCTCCCCGCTGGGCGCCCCAGGACAGGTGGCAGGTGTAATGGGCCAGGAGAACCTAGGAAGCCGCGGGATCGGCGTGGAGGAGCCCTTCCTGTAGGAGTCGGCGAGGGAAGCGAACTCTTCGACTGGCCTGACGGCCAGGGGACCGCGAGCGGTGAGGTGAGCGGAGTGAAGGGTGGGGGCTGTGTGTGTGCGTTCGGGGCCTGGGGGGCGAGGAGCGGCATGGACAGGGGACTGGAGGGTTCCTGGGGTAGGTGGCCTCTGAGTTAAGGCCTGGGAAAGCGGAGGGATCTGTGTGCCCCGTGGCTCCCGACCAGGGCGGGCTCTCCTCTGGCAGCCCCAGAACAGGTGCAAAGGCCTTGACGCCGGGTCGGGTCGGGTCGGGTCCTCGGACTTGGCTCCCGGAGGGAGGGTCCCAGCGGGGTCCCCCGCCCTTCCCTCCCCCCCGGGCCCCCCACAGAAGGCGGTGGGGCCGACAAAAGCCAGAACCTCAGGGCCCACCCTGCGGAATCTAGGGATGCTCGGAGGACCGCCACGTCCTGGGATGCCCCGGGCCCTCCAGCTCTGACCCCGGTCGGCCCCCAGCCAGGTCCCAACACATTGGGGGTGGGGGTTGGCGGGCTTCAAGCAGCCACCCGGGCGTCTCGGGGCCTGCTCGGACGTGTGTGGCAGGGCTCACCCTGGCCAACCGTCGGGGTTTGGGAGGCTCGCTTGGATCACCAGGCCGGCCGGCCTGTTTGCCCCAGGTGAAAGGCTCCCGTCAGCCTGGGAGCCTGGGACCGCCAAGCCCCGGAAGTCCCGGCCCCCCCCCCGGCCCCCCCCCCCCGGCCCCCCGGCCCAGAGCCCATCGGGTGGGTGAGATGAGCGTGCCTGGGGAAAAGCCAGAGCTCCGGCGGGGGGCGGGCCTCCCCGTAGCCCCCTCCGGACTGATGCCGGAGCAAGCCAGCGTGGCCGCTGGCAGACTGTGGCCACTGGGGCTCAGACAGTGCCAGGCTCAGGGCCGCTCTGCCACCCGGAGCCTGCGGCCCTCCGGGAAGGAAAGTCGCCTCCCAAGGGCCGCGTGGCCCAGATGCGGGCAGGCAGGCGCGGGGAGGGAGGGCCCCTCGCCGGCACGTCGAGGAGAGGGGCCCAAGGCAGCAGCGTCCGGCCTTCGAAGGAGGCCACTGGACCAAGCAAGGCATCGGCTGCCAGAGCTGGAAGGGGCGGGGGCGACGGCGGACTGGGGTTCCGGGGAGGGGTGCGTGTGCAGGGGGAGACGCCGCAGGGGCCGTGGGAGGGCGCCCGCCTGGCCGCCTGTCGGTGGGCGCGGTGGCGGCCGAGCCAATGCACTCGGTGGCCCGAGAAGACCACCGAGGGGGGCCGGCGTGCAGCTGGCTGAAGGCAGGCTGTAGCCGCTGGGAGGCGGTTGTAGCGGGAGGGCGTTGCGGCAAGGCGAGGCGCGCTCGTGGCAGCAGGGCGGCTGGCATCGCTGGGGCAGCTGGGTGCAGGGCGGCGTCCCGGCCGACCCTGGACCGCTAGGCCCGAGGCCTGCGAGGCTCGCCAGCCTTAGGGCCCAGCCGTGTCGGGGCGCGGCCTGGCCAGCAAGTGGCGGCAGTGCGCGCGCCGCCGTCCGCGTCAGCGCCTTCGAAAGCCTTTCTGCCGCGCCCGCCCTATGGCAAAAACCTATGGAGGCTGGAGGATTGCGGCATCGAGTCCATCTCTCTCTCTCTCTCTCTCTCTCTCTGTCTCTCTCAACGCGCACGACTTTTTCTTTCGCCCCCGAACACTCAAAACACCCACTGCCGCCAGGCAACCTGCCCCACCGACTTCACTTGCTCAAATAACTGCCTGCTCGCCGCGCTCCCGCCGCACCTGCACCTGCACCCGCACCCCGCCGCCGCCCCAACAACCTGAGCCGCTGTGCTCAGCCCAACCACCGTGGCCTTCCCCCTAACCCCGCACAAACACGCCTTCCACGCCTAGCCCTCCTCTCTCTCACTCCAACCATCGCCTGCTCTGCACAAACACGCTGCCCAGGACACCTCACACATCCTACCGTCCTCGCCTCACCTCACTCCGCTCAGACACACTCACGTTTGCCCTGCACACGTTCCTACCATCTCCTCTCTCTCTCTGTCTCTCTGCCTCTCTCTCTCTTTCTCCTTCTCTCTTCCTCTCAGCCATCCTCAAGTCTCTCTTCTTGCGCATTGGACTTTTTCATCCCTGGGACCCCCTACTTCTCGATCCCCAGCTCCAAAACGATACAATGGGTTCCCTGTTGGGGCTTCCAGGGACCCCTGCGCAGCCTTCCAACCACCGGCCAAGTACTGTTTCTTGCCACCCAGCCCTCCAGCCCGTGGGATGTGTGTATGTGTGTGTGTGGGGAGGGGGAGGGGGGTGGTGGTGGCGGGGGAGGGAGGGGCAGGGGGAGAGGGCGCCGCTGTTGAGTGCCCTTCCACAGTGGAAGACTTTGGTGCGGGGTGGGGCAACAGACCGTCCCTATGTCCTTCCAGATGCAAAGGGGTGGAAGGCAGCAACCCGATGGGATGATCCACCGTAGGTGCCTGCCTGCCCCCCACCACAAGAGGTAGAAACACACACACACACACACACACACACACACACAGGCTCCCACACTAGCCCAGATCAGGGGTAGGGAAGACATTGGCTGTGTGAGGGCAGGTTCCGGCCGCTTCCCTGTCTCCTGCCCTGCGGGGCCACTGGCCTGGAGGTCCCAGGACCGGGTCAGGGCAACCGAATGTCCGGGGGTGGGGGGGAGACGAGGAAGCCTATGTACCCCATCACGATCAATTGGCCCGACCCGTGCCACACCCCACTTCAGACCAATGCGCCGGGCCCGAATGGAAGGCCCGATTTCCAAAATTCCCACCCCAACCCTTACCCACACCCCTAGCCGACCCCAAGAAGCCGCCCCAGCTCAGGGGAAAGGCATCTGAGCAGTGCTAGGGCCAAGCAGGGAGCACCTGAGGAGCACAGGGCGGGCTCCTCGGACCCACGCCCACAGGGCGGGCCCAGCCCAGCAGGGGTGGGTCGGGAGGCCCCGCGAGCTGCCCACGACAACGTCCAGTCCACCGCTGGCCCCGAGCGGATGGTTGTGCTTGGAGTGCGGTTCTTGGGCTCGCAACATGCCGTGGCAGTCGGGGAACTCCTGCCGGACCAAAGTAAGCCTAGTTCCCTAGAGGCCGTGGGCACCAGGAAGCCCTCGGCGCTGGGTGTCCACCGAAGAGGCCCTGTGCTGGACGACTGCCCTCGGCTCGCGTCCCTTGTTGCCTCTGGAGAGGCCACGCGCATCTCGCACGCCCGAACGCTACCGCAGTCCTCTCTCCTGCCTTATAGGTCGCCCGTTTGTGTGTGTGTGTGGTGTGTGTGTGTGGTGTGTGTGTGGGTGTGTGGGTGTGTGATTTTGCTCACACGCGGTCCCGGCATAGGTGGACCCTGTTCCCCCCTCCGACAGAGGCTCAAGAGGCCTGAGAAGCTTGGCACTCTCCGGAGGACGACCGTCTTCCCCTACCAAGCGTGAACCCACACACACACACACACACACACACACACGCACACAGGCTCAGTCCCACGGTTACAGGTGCCTCACTTCCTGCCACCACCACCACCACCACCCCCACTACACCGCAGCCACAGCCAAACCCTCCTTTCTTCTGGCCTTCCCCAGGTAGCCTGTCCTCGGTGCCTGCCCGTTGCCCCTGCGGCCCGCGACCTTCCTCGGCAGTGTCCTCAAGACGCCCGCAACCTGGTCTTCCAGCTGAGCCCAGCGGGCGGCCGCCCATCCGCAGACAGGGGCCCCGCTCAAGCCCACCACGCTCCAGGCCAGGACGCCGGCCCTCCGTGGCTGCCGGGTATAATGGGCCGAGAGAGAAGCCAGGAAGCCTCGGATCCCGCGTCCGTAGAGCGGCCCGTCGGTCCGAGTCGGCGAGGCCACCGCTGGGCCGCGTCCTCGAGGACAGGACGGCGAGAGAGTGTACTCTTGGGCCTGCCTGTCGGCCAGGGCACTGTGAGGGGTGAGCGGAGTTAAGGGTGGGGGTGGGGAGGGGCCGGGGTGGGGGGACCGGACGGGGGAGTGGAGGGTTCCCTTGAGAGGCGGCCTCTGAGTCAAGGCCTGGGAGAGCGGAGGGATCCGCGAGTCCTGGGGCTCGGGACCAGGGCAGACTGTCCTTAGGCAGCCCCAGAGCAGGTGCAGAGGCCCTGACCTGGGGTTGGATCCTCAGACTGGCTCCGGGAGGGTCCGGTCCGCCGCCTTGCGGTGGCAGGCTGGCAGGCGGTGGGGCTGACAATAGCCAGAGCCTCAGGGGTCCCCCTGCAGAATCCAGGGATGCTGGGAGCACCGCCACCTGTTGGGATGCCCCGGGCCTTCTTCCCCAACTCCAGACCCACCCACCCAACCACCCCCCTCCCCCCCCCACACACACACCACACACACCACACACACCCCACCACAACAGGGGCCTGGAAGTAGCCACCTGGGCGTCTGGGGGCCTGCCGGTCGTGTGTGGCAGGGCCCACCCTGGCCAAGTTCCAGTTGCAGGGGCGTGGGAGGCAGGCTTGGATCCCCCGGGGCAGGGCCGGCCTGCTTGCCCCAGATGAAGGGCTCGCGTCAGCCTGGGAGCCTGGGACACCAAGCCACGCCGGCCCTGGGCGGCGATGCCCTCCCCACCCCACCCCCAACACCCTAGCCCGGTACCCCTCCGGTCAGTGAGAGGAGCATGCCTGGGGAAAAGCCAGATCTCTGGCAGGGGCGCGTCTTCCACGTAGTCCCCGCCACCCCCTCTCCCACTTGTGCCCGCGAGCAAGCCAGTGTGGCCGCTGGCAGACTGTGGCCAATGGGGCTCGGACAGTGCCAGGCTCAGGGCCGGTCTGTCACCCGGAGCCTGCCGCCGGAAGGACGTCGCCTGCCAAGGGCGACTGGCCCAGACGCAGGGCATGGTGGGGCCGGCAGCCCGCGGGGAGAACAGGGCCCGCCGACTGTCCGGGGCGCCAGCAGCCTCTCAAAGCAGCAGCCTTCGGCCCGGGAGGGCACTCGAAGCAAGGCACTGGGTGCCAGAGCTGGAAGGGGAGGGGGCCATCCCGGGATGTGTGTGTGTGTGTGTGTGTGTGTGTGTGTGTGTGTGTGTGTGTGGGGGGGCGAGTTGGGGGGATGGGGCGGGGAAGGAGGGGTGCGTGTGGAGGGGGAGACGCCGCAGGGGGCATAGGAGGGCGTCTGGGAGGCGGGCCAGCCGCTCTGCCCGCCTGCCCGCCCGTTGCTGGGCGCGGTGTCACCCGAGAAGACGCTCGAGGCGCGGCCGGCGTGCAGCTGGCCGAAGGCGGGTTGGAGCCGCCGGGAGGCGCTTGTTGCGGGAGGGCGTTGCGGGAGGGCGTGGGGCGCTCGTGGGCAGCAGGGCGGCTGGCCTTGGAGGGGCAGCCGGGTGCAGGGCGGCCGGCGGCCCGGCAGGGCCTGGACGGCTAGGCCCGAGGCCTGCCAGGCTCGTCAGCCTTGGGAACCGGGCCGTGCCGTAGCACGGCCTGGCCAGTAGGTGGCGACGGTACGCGCGCCGCCGTCCGCGTCAGCAGCTTCGAAAGCCTTTCTGCCGCGCTCGGGCCACCGGGCGTGGTGGCGCCCGCCCTATGGCAAAAACCTATGGAGGCTGGAGGATTGCGGCATCGAGTCCATCTCACTCTCTCTCTCTGTCTCTCTCGACGAGCGCACGATTTTTTTCGCCCCCCAACACACACCACATCCCAGGCCGCCCTGCAGCTACCAGCGGCCCCAGCGCCACCTCCCGTGCCCAGATACCTGCCTTCTCGCCAAGCTCACGGCCCTCCTCCCCTCGCTACGCGCGACAGCGCGCGCGCGCGCGCGCGCGCGCACCCACCCACCCACACACGCCGCCCGGGACACCCTAGCCTGCACCTTCCCTCACTGCCCAGGCCTCCTCACAAGTCGCACCGTCCTCGCTCACCTCACTCCGCTCAGACGCACTCACATTTGTCCTGTGCACACGCCCACCATCTTCTCTCTCTCTCTCTCCGTCTCTCTCTGTCTCTCTTCCTCTCAGCCATCTTCAACTCTCTCTTCTTGCACGGGGAACTTTTTCATCCCTGGGACCCCTACTTCTCGGGGCCCCAGCTCTGCCACAAAGGACCGGGGTTGCGTGTTCTGCCTTCCAGTGGCCCCACGCAGCCCTCCCTGGACCTGCAAAGTACCCTTTCTTCCCACCCAGCCCTCCAGCCCGTGGGCTGCGTGGGGGGGCGGCGGGTCGGTGGGGGACGGCGTGGGGGGGTTCGGGGGAGAGAGGCGAGGGACGGGGCCTCGTGGAGTGCCCTTCCACAGTGGAAGGCTTTGGGGGGCAAACGGACCGTCCCTGTGTCATTCCAGAGGCCAAGGGGAGGAAGGCAGCAACCCGATGGGATGATACGCCGTAGGTGCCAGCCTGCCCCCCACCTCCAGACAGACAAACACGCACACACGCGTGCACGCTCCCACTAGCCCAGTTCAGGGGTAGGGAAGACGTTGGCCGTGTGAGAGTGCAGGTCCCCGCCTCTTTCCCCGTCTCCTGCCCTGCTGGTGGCTGGCCTGGTAGTCCCACGGCAGGTGCCGTCAGGGCGTCCGCATATCCAGGCGGAAGGGGAAGCCTGTGTACCTCATCGCGATCCATTGGCCGGATCCGTGCCGCACCCCAGTTCAGGCCACCCTAGCCGGGCCCGATCGATCGGAAGGCCCGACCTCCAACATTCCCACCCAACCCAAGGAAGCCATCCCCGCTCAGGGGAAAGGCATCTGAGCACTGCGAGGGCCAAGCAGGGAGCAGCTGAGGAGCGCAGGGCGGGCAACGCGGACCTCCACCGTGGCCCAGAGCGGGTGGGGGTGCTTGGAGTGCGGTTCTTGGGCTTGGAACTTGCCATGGCAGTCGGGGAAGTCCTGCCGTTCCAACGCAAGCCTACTTCCCTAGAGGGTGTGGGCGCCGGGAAGTCCTCCCGCGCGGGGTGTCCACGGAAGAGGCCCCGTGCTGGACGATTGCCCTCGGTTCGGGTCCCTTGGTGCCTGGGGAGAGGCCAAGCGCATCCCCCACGCCCGAAAGCCACCGTGGTCCTCTCTCCTGCCCTAAAGGCCGCCAGTTTGTCTCTGTCTCTGTCTCAGTCAATCGATCTCTCTCTCCCAAACTCTCTGTGTGTGTGAGTGTGTGCGCGCTCCTGGCTCAGGTGGACCCTGTCCCCCTTCCGGCCAAGGCCCAAGAGGCCTGAGGAGCTCGGTGCTCTCCAGGGGACGACCGCCTCCCCGCCCCCCCCCCCCCCCAGACACACACACACCCCCCACCACACGCGAACGGGCGGGCGCACGCGCACGCACACACAGACGCACGTGCCTCACTCCCTGCCACCTCCACTACAGCACAGCCACGGCCAGCTTCTCCTGTGCTCCTGGCCTTCCCCGGGTAGCCTGTCCTCCTGTGCCTGCCCGTTGCTGGAGCATTCTGCGACCTCCCTGGAGCAGTGTCCTCAAGACCCAGGCAACCTGGTCTTCCAGCTGAGCCCGCGGGGCGGCCGCCGGTCCACAGACACGGGCCCCACCTCCCCGCACCACGCCTCGGGTCGGGTGGCAGGTGTAGCGGGCCAGGAGAACCTAGGAAGCCGTGGGATGGGCGTGGAGGAGCCCTTCCCGTAGGAGTCGGCGGGGCCACCGCTGCCAGGCCCCACGGCGAGAGAAGTGAACTCCTGGACTGGCCCGACGGCCAGGGGACCGCCAGGGTTGAGCGGTGTGAAGGGTGGTGGCTGTGTGTGTGTGTGTGTGTGTGTGTGTGTGTTGAGGGGTCGGGGAGGGGACGCGGCGTGGACAGGGGACTGGAGGGTTCCTGGGTGAGCTGGCCTCTGAGTTAAGGCCTGGGAGAGCGGAGGGATCTGTGTGGCCCCGGGGCGGGCTCTCCTCTGGCAGCCCCAGAACAGGTGCAAAGGCCCTGACGCGGGGTCGGATCCTCAGACTTGGGCCGACGAAAGGCAGAAGCTCAGGGCCCACCCTGCAGAATCCAGGGATGCTGGGAGGACCGCCCTGTCCTGGGCTGCCCGGGGCCCTCCAACTCTGCCGGTCGGCCCCCCACGTCCCAACACATACGGGGTGGGGGGTGGGGGGTGGGGGGCTTAAAGCGGCCACCTGGGCGTCTGGGGCCCTGCTGGACGTGCGTCGCAGGGCTCACCCTGGCCAGGTGTCGGGGTTTGGGAGGCTCGCTGGGGTCACCCGGCAGGCCTGTTCGCCCCAGGTGAAAGGCTCCCGTCAGCCTGGGAGCCTGAGACACCAAGCCACGCCGCTCGGGCGAGGCCCCGGAGCCCACGTCCCGGCCGCCGGCCCCCCGGCCCCCGGCCCCCCGGCCCCCCGGCCCAGAGCCCAACGGGTCGGTGAGATGAGCGTGCCTGGGGAAAAGCCAGATCTCCGGCGGGGGCGGGCCTCCCAGGTAGCCCCCTCCGGACTCGGGCCGGTGCCCGCGAGCAAGCCAGCGTGGCCGCTGGCAGGCTGTGGCCACTGGGGCTCGGACAGTGCCAGGCTCAGGGCCGGTCTGCCACCCGGAGCCTGCGGCCCTCCGCGAAGGAAAGTCGCCTCCCAAGGGCCGCGTGGCCCAGATGCGGGCGTGGTGGGGCCGCCAAGCCGCGGGGAGGAGAGGGCCCGCTCGCCGGCCGTCCGGGGTGCCGGCCGGCCCGAGGCAGCAGCGTCCGGCCTTCGAGGGAGGCCACTGGACCAAGCAAGGCATCGGCTGCCGGAGCTGGAAGGGGCGGGGGCGACGGCCGGCCGAGTGGGGTTCCGGGCAGGGGTGCGTGTGCAGGGAGAGACGCCGCAGGGGCCGTGGGAGGGCGCCCGCCTGGCCGCCTGTCGGTGGGCGCGGTGGCGGCCGAGCCAATGCACTCGGTGGCCCGAGAAGACCACCGAGGGGGGCCGGCGTGCAGCTGGCTGAAGGCAGGCTGTAGCCGCTGGGAGGCGGTTGTAGCGGGAGGGCGTTGCGGCAAGGCGAGGCGCGCTCGTGGCAGCAGGGCGGCTGGCATCGCTGGGGCAGCTGGGTGCAGGGCGGCGTCCCGGCCGACCCTGGACCGCTAGGCCCGAGGCCTGCGAGGCTCGCCAGCCTTAGGGCCCAGCCGTGTCGGGGCGCGGCCTGGCCAGCAAGTGGCGGCAGTGCGCGCGCCGCCGTCCGCGTCAGCGCCTTCGAAAGCCTTTCTGCCGCGCCCGCCCTATGGCAAAAACCTATGGAGGCTGGAGGATTGCGGCATCGAGTCCATCTCTCTCTCTCTCTCTCTCTCTCTCTGTCTCTCTCAACGCGCACGACTTTTTCTTTCGCCCCCGAACACTCAAAACACCCACTGCCGCCAGGCAACCTGCCCCACCGACTTCACTTGCTCAAATAACTGCCTGCTCGCCGCGCTCCCGCCGCACCTGCACCTGCACCCGCACCCCGCCGCCGCCCCAACAACCTGAGCCGCTGTGCTCAGCCCAACCACCGTGGCCTTCCCCCTAACCCCGCACAAACACGCCTTCCACGCCTAGCCCTCCTCTCTCTCACTCCAACCATCGCCTGCTCTGCACAAACACGCTGCCCAGGACACCTCACACATCCTACCGTCCTCGCCTCACCTCACTCCGCTCAGACACACTCACGTTTGCCCTGCACACGTTCCTACCATCTCCTCTCTCTCTCTGTCTCTCTGCCTCTCTCTCTCTTTCTCCTTCTCTCTTCCTCTCAGCCATCCTCAAGTCTCTCTTCTTGCGCATTGGACTTTTTCATCCCTGGGACCCCCTACTTCTCGATCCCCAGCTCCAAAACGATACAATGGGTTCCCTGTTGGGGCTTCCAGGGACCCCTGCGCAGCCTTCCAACCACCGGCCAAGTACTGTTTCTTGCCACCCAGCCCTCCAGCCCGTGGGATGTGTGTATGTGTGTGTGTGGGGAGGGGGAGGGGGGTGGTGGTGGCGGGGGAGGGAGGGGCAGGGGGAGAGGGCGCCGCTGTTGAGTGCCCTTCCACAGTGGAAGACTTTGGTGCGGGGTGGGGCAACAGACCGTCCCTATGTCCTTCCAGATGCAAAGGGGTGGAAGGCAGCAACCCGATGGGATGATCCACCGTAGGTGCCTGCCTGCCCCCCACCACAAGAGGTAGAAACACACACACACACACACACACACACACACACAGGCTCCCACACTAGCCCAGATCAGGGGTAGGGAAGACATTGGCTGTGTGAGGGCAGGTTCCGGCCGCTTCCCTGTCTCCTGCCCTGCGGGGCCACTGGCCTGGAGGTCCCAGGACCGGGTCAGGGCAACCGAATGTCCGGGGGTGGGGGGGAGACGAGGAAGCCTATGTACCCCATCACGATCAATTGGCCCGACCCGTGCCACACCCCACTTCAGACCAATGCGCCGGGCCCGAATGGAAGGCCCGATTTCCAAAATTCCCACCCCAACCCTTACCCACACCCCTAGCCGACCCCAAGAAGCCGCCCCAGCTCAGGGGAAAGGCATCTGAGCAGTGCTAGGGCCAAGCAGGGAGCACCTGAGGAGCACAGGGCGGGCTCCTCGGACCCACGCCCACAGGGCGGGCCCAGCCCAGCAGGGGTGGGTCGGGAGGCCCCGCGAGCTGCCCACGACAACGTCCAGTCCACCGCTGGCCCCGAGCGGATGGTTGTGCTTGGAGTGCGGTTCTTGGGCTCGCAACATGCCGTGGCAGTCGGGGAACTCCTGCCGGACCAAAGTAAGCCTAGTTCCCTAGAGGCCGTGGGCACCAGGAAGCCCTCGGCGCTGGGTGTCCACCGAAGAGGCCCTGTGCTGGACGACTGCCCTCGGCTCGCGTCCCTTGTTGCCTCTGGAGAGGCCACGCGCATCTCGCACGCCCGAACGCTACCGCAGTCCTCTCTCCTGCCTTATAGGTCGCCCGTTTGTGTGTGTGTGTGGTGTGTGTGTGTGGTGTGTGTGTGGGTGTGTGGGTGTGTGATTTTGCTCACACGCGGTCCCGGCATAGGTGGACCCTGTTCCCCCCTCCGACAGAGGCTCAAGAGGCCTGAGAAGCTTGGCACTCTCCGGAGGACGACCGTCTTCCCCTACCAAGCGTGAACCCACACACACACACACACACACACACACACGCACACAGGCTCAGTCCCACGGTTACAGGTGCCTCACTTCCTGCCACCACCACCACCACCACCCCCACTACACCGCAGCCACAGCCAAACCCTCCTTTCTTCTGGCCTTCCCCAGGTAGCCTGTCCTCGGTGCCTGCCCGTTGCCCCTGCGGCCCGCGACCTTCCTCGGCAGTGTCCTCAAGACGCCCGCAACCTGGTCTTCCAGCTGAGCCCAGCGGGCGGCCGCCCATCCGCAGACAGGGGCCCCGCTCAAGCCCACCACGCTCCAGGCCAGGACGCCGGCCCTCCGTGGCTGCCGGGTATAATGGGCCGAGAGAGAAGCCAGGAAGCCTCGGATCCCGCGTCCGTAGAGCGGCCCGTCGGTCCGAGTCGGCGAGGCCACCGCTGGGCCGCGTCCTCGAGGACAGGACGGCGAGAGAGTGTACTCTTGGGCCTGCCTGTCGGCCAGGGCACTGTGAGGGGTGAGCGGAGTTAAGGGTGGGGGTGGGGAGGGGCCGGGGTGGGGGGACCGGACGGGGGAGTGGAGGGTTCCCTTGAGAGGCGGCCTCTGAGTCAAGGCCTGGGAGAGCGGAGGGATCCGCGAGTCCTGGGGCTCGGGACCAGGGCAGACTGTCCTTAGGCAGCCCCAGAGCAGGTGCAGAGGCCCTGACCTGGGGTTGGATCCTCAGACTGGCTCCGGGAGGGTCCGGTCCGCCGCCTTGCGGTGGCAGGCTGGCAGGCGGTGGGGCTGACAATAGCCAGAGCCTCAGGGGTCCCCCTGCAGAATCCAGGGATGCTGGGAGCACCGCCACCTGTTGGGATGCCCCGGGCCTTCTTCCCCAACTCCAGACCCACCCACCCAACCACCCCCCTCCCCCCCCCACACACACACCACACACACCACACACACCCCACCACAACAGGGGCCTGGAAGTAGCCACCTGGGCGTCTGGGGGCCTGCCGGTCGTGTGTGGCAGGGCCCACCCTGGCCAAGTTCCAGTTGCAGGGGCGTGGGAGGCAGGCTTGGATCCCCCGGGGCAGGGCCGGCCTGCTTGCCCCAGATGAAGGGCTCGCGTCAGCCTGGGAGCCTGGGACACCAAGCCACGCCGGCCCTGGGCGGCGATGCCCTCCCCACCCCACCCCCAACACCCTAGCCCGGTACCCCTCCGGTCAGTGAGAGGAGCATGCCTGGGGAAAAGCCAGATCTCTGGCAGGGGCGCGTCTTCCACGTAGTCCCCGCCACCCCCCTCTCCCACTTGTGCCCGCGAGCAAGCCAGTGTGGCCGCTGGCAGACTGTGGCCAATGGGGCTCGGACAGTGCCAGGCTCAGGGCCGGTCTGTCACCCGGAGCCTGCCGCCGGAAGGACGTCGCCTGCCAAGGGCGACTGGCCCAGACGCAGGGCATGGTGGGGCCGGCAGCCCGCGGGGAGAACAGGGCCCGCCGACTGTCCGGGGCGCCAGCAGCCTCTCAAAGCAGCAGCCTTCGGCCCGGGAGGGCACTCGAAGCAAGGCACTGGGTGCCAGAGCTGGAAGGGGAGGGGGCCATCCCGGGATGTGTGTGTGTGTGTGTGTGTGTGTGTGTGTGTGTGTGTGTTTGGGGGGCGAGTTGGGGGGATGGGGCGGGGAAGGAGGGGTGCGTGTGGAGGGGGAGACGCCGCAGGGGGCATAGGAGGGCGTCTGGGAGGCGGGCCAGCCGCTCTGCCCGCCTGCCCGCCCGTTGCTGGGCGCGGTGTCACCCGAGAAGACGCTCGAGGCGCGGCCGGCGTGCAGCTGGCCGAAGGCGGGTTGGAGCCGCCGGGAGGCGCTTGTTGCGGGAGGGCGTTGCGGGAGGGCGTGGGGCGCTCGTGGGCAGCAGGGCGGCTGGCCTTGGAGGGGCAGCCGGGTGCAGGGCGGCCGGCGGCCCGGCAGGGCCTGGACGGCTAGGCCCGAGGCCTGCCAGGCTCGTCAGCCTTGGGAACCGGGCCGTGCCGTAGCACGGCCTGGCCAGTAGGTGGCGACGGTACGCGCGCCGCCGTCCGCGTCAGCAGCTTCGAAAGCCTTTCTGCCGCGCTCGGGCCACCGGGCGTGGTGGCGCCCGCCCTATGGCAAAAACCTATGGAGGCTGGAGGATTGCGGCATCGAGTCCATCTCACTCTCTCTCTCTGTCTCTCTCGACGAGCGCACGATTTTTTTCGCCCCCCAACACACACCACATCCCAGGCCGCCCTGCAGCTACCAGCGGCCCCAGCGCCACCTCCCGTGCCCAGATACCTGCCTTCTCGCCAAGCTCACGGCCCTCCTCCCCTCGCTACGCGCGACAGCGCGCGCGCGCGCGCGCGCGCGCACCCACCCACCCACACACGCCGCCCGGGACACCCTAGCCTGCACCTTCCCTCACTGCCCAGGCCTCCTCACAAGTCGCACCGTCCTCGCTCACCTCACTCCGCTCAGACGCACTCACATTTGTCCTGTGCACACGCCCACCATCTTCTCTCTCTCTCTCTCCGTCTCTCTCTGTCTCTCTTCCTCTCAGCCATCTTCAACTCTCTCTTCTTGCACGGGGAACTTTTTCATCCCTGGGACCCCTACTTCTCGGGGCCCCAGCTCTGCCACAAAGGACCGGGGTTGCGTGTTCTGCCTTCCAGTGGCCCCACGCAGCCCTCCCTGGACCTGCAAAGTACCCTTTCTTCCCACCCAGCCCTCCAGCCCGTGGGCTGCGTGGGGGGGCGGCGGGTCGGTGGGGGACGGCGTGGGGGGGTTCGGGGGAGAGAGGCGAGGGACGGGGCCTCGTGGAGTGCCCTTCCACAGTGGAAGGCTTTGGGGGGCAAACGGACCGTCCCTGTGTCATTCCAGAGGCCAAGGGGAGGAAGGCAGCAACCCGATGGGATGATACGCCGTAGGTGCCAGCCTGCCCCCCACCTCCAGACAGACAAACACGCACACACGCGTGCACGCTCCCACTAGCCCAGTTCAGGGGTAGGGAAGACGTTGGCCGTGTGAGAGTGCAGGTCCCCGCCTCTTTCCCCGTCTCCTGCCCTGCTGGTGGCTGGCCTGGTAGTCCCACGGCAGGTGCCGTCAGGGCGTCCGCATATCCAGGCGGAAGGGGAAGCCTGTGTACCTCATCGCGATCCATTGGCCGGATCCGTGCCGCACCCCAGTTCAGGCCACCCTAGCCGGGCCCGATCGATCGGAAGGCCCGACCTCCAACATTCCCACCCAACCCAAGGAAGCCATCCCCGCTCAGGGGAAAGGCATCTGAGCACTGCGAGGGCCAAGCAGGGAGCAGCTGAGGAGCGCAGGGCGGGCAACGCGGACCTCCACCGTGGCCCAGAGCGGGTGGGGGTGCTTGGAGTGCGGTTCTTGGGCTTGGAACTTGCCATGGCAGTCGGGGAAGTCCTGCCGTTCCAACGCAAGCCTACTTCCCTAGAGGGTGTGGGCGCCGGGAAGTCCTCCCGCGCGGGGTGTCCACGGAAGAGGCCCCGTGCTGGACGATTGCCCTCGGTTCGGGTCCCTTGGTGCCTGGGGAGAGGCCAAGCGCATCCCCCACGCCCGAAAGCCACCGTGGTCCTCTCTCCTGCCCTAAAGGCCGCCAGTTTGTCTCTGTCTCTGTCTCAGTCAATCGATCTCTCTCTCCCAAACTCTCTGTGTGTGTGAGTGTGTGCGCGCTCCTGGCTCAGGTGGACCCTGTCCCCCTTCCGGCCAAGGCCCAAGAGGCCTGAGGAGCTCGGTGCTCTCCAGGGGACGACCGCCTCCCCGCCCCCCCCCCCCCCGAGACACACACACACCCCCCACCACACGCGAACGGGCGGGCGCACGCGCACGCACACACAGACGCACGTGCCTCACTCCCTGCCACCTCCACTACAGCACAGCCACGGCCAGCTTCTCCTGTGCTCCTGGCCTTCCCCGGGTAGCCTGTCCTCCTGTGCCTGCCCGTTGCTGGAGCATTCTGCGACCTCCCTGGAGCAGTGTCCTCAAGACCCAGGCAACCTGGTCTTCCAGCTGAGCCCGCGGGGCGGCCGCCGGTCCACAGACACGGGCCCCACCTCCCCGCACCACGCCTCGGGTCGGGTGGCAGGTGTAGCGGGCCAGGAGAACCTAGGAAGCCGTGGGATGGGCGTGGAGGAGCCCTTCCCGTAGGAGTCGGCGGGGCCACCGCTGCCAGGCCCCACGGCGAGAGAAGTGAACTCCTGGACTGGCCCGACGGCCAGGGGACCGCCAGGGTTGAGCGGTGTGAAGGGTGGTGGCTGTGTGTGTGTGTGTGTGTGTGTGTGTGTGTTGAGGGGTCGGGGAGGGGACGCGGCGTGGACAGGGGACTGGAGGGTTCCTGGGTGAGCTGGCCTCTGAGTTAAGGCCTGGGAGAGCGGAGGGATCTGTGTGGCCCCGGGGCGGGCTCTCCTCTGGCAGCCCCAGAACAGGTGCAAAGGCCCTGACGCGGGGTCGGATCCTCAGACTTGGGCCGACGAAAGGCAGAAGCTCAGGGCCCACCCTGCAGAATCCAGGGATGCTGGGAGGACCGCCCTGTCCTGGGCTGCCCGGGGCCCTCCAACTCTGCCGGTCGGCCCCCCACGTCCCAACACATACGGGGTGGGGGGTGGGGGGTGGGGGGCTTAAAGCGGCCACCTGGGCGTCTGGGGCCCTGCTGGACGTGCGTCGCAGGGCTCACCCTGGCCAGGTGTCGGGGTTTGGGAGGCTCGCTGGGGTCACCCGGCAGGCCTGTTCGCCCCAGGTGAAAGGCTCCCGTCAGCCTGGGAGCCTGAGACACCAAGCCACGCCGCTCGGGCGAGGCCCCGGAGCCCACGTCCCGGCCGCCGGCCCCCCGGCCCCCGGCCCCCCGGCCCCCCGGCCCAGAGCCCAACGGGTCGGTGAGATGAGCGTGCCTGGGGAAAAGCCAGATCTCCGGCGGGGGCGGGCCTCCCAGGTAGCCCCCTCCGGACTCGGGCCGGTGCCCGCGAGCAAGCCAGCGTGGCCGCTGGCAGGCTGTGGCCACTGGGGCTCGGACAGTGCCAGGCTCAGGGCCGGTCTGCCACCCGGAGCCTGCGGCCCTCCGCGAAGGAAAGTCGCCTCCCAAGGGCCGCGTGGCCCAGATGCGGGCGTGGTGGGGCCGCCAAGCCGCGGGGAGGAGAGGGCCCGCTCGCCGGCCGTCCGGGGTGCCGGCCGGCCCGAGGCAGCAGCGTCCGGCCTTCGAGGGAGGCCACTGGACCAAGCAAGGCATCGGCTGCCGGAGCTGGAAGGGGCGGGGGCGACGGCCGGCCGAGTGGGGTTCCGGGCAGGGGTGCGTGTGCAGGGAGAGACGCCGCAGGGGCCGTGGGAGGGCGCCCGCCTGGCCGCCTGTCGGTGGGCGCGGTGGCGGCCGAGCCAATGCACTCGGTGGCCCGAGAAGACCACCGAGGGGGGCCGGCGTGCAGCTGGCTGAAGGCAGGCTGTAGCCGCTGGGAGGCGGTTGTAGCGGGAGGGCGTTGCGGCAAGGCGAGGCGCGCTCGTGGCAGCAGGGCGGCTGGCATCGCTGGGGCAGCTGGGTGCAGGGCGGCGTCCCGGCCGACCCTGGACCGCTAGGCCCGAGGCCTGCGAGGCTCGCCAGCCTTAGGGCCCAGCCGTGTCGGGGCGCGGCCTGGCCAGCAAGTGGCGGCAGTGCGCGCGCCGCCGTCCGCGTCAGCGCCTTCGAAAGCCTTTCTGCCGCGCCCGCCCTATGGCAAAAACCTATGGAGGCTGGAGGATTGCGGCATCGAGTCCATCTCTCTCTCTCTCTCTCTCTCTCTGTCTCTCTCAACGCGCACGACTTTTTCTTTCGCCCCCGAACACTCAAAACACCCACTGCCGCCAGGCAACCTGCCCCACCGACTTCACTTGCTCAAATAACTGCCTGCTCGCCGCGCTCCCGCCGCACCTGCACCTGCACCCGCACCCCGCCGCCGCCCCAACAACCTGAGCCGCTGTGCTCAGCCCAACCACCGTGGCCTTCCCCCTAACCCCGCACAAACACGCCTTCCACGCCTAGCCCTCCTCTCTCTCACTCCAACCATCGCCTGCTCTGCACAAACACGCTGCCCAGGACACCTCACACATCCTACCGTCCTCGCCTCACCTCACTCCGCTCAGACACACTCACGTTTGCCCTGCACACGTTCCTACCATCTCCTCTCTCTCTCTGTCTCTCTGCCTCTCTCTCTCTTTCTCCTTCTCTCTTCCTCTCAGCCATCCTCAAGTCTCTCTTCTTGCGCATTGGACTTTTTCATCCCTGGGACCCCCTACTTCTCGATCCCCAGCTCCAAAACGATACAATGGGTTCCCTGTTGGGGCTTCCAGGGACCCCTGCGCAGCCTTCCAACCACCGGCCAAGTACTGTTTCTTGCCACCCAGCCCTCCAGCCCGTGGGATGTGTGTATGTGTGTGTGTGGGGAGGGGGAGGGGGGTGGTGGTGGCGGGGGAGGGAGGGGCAGGGGGAGAGGGCGCCGCTGTTGAGTGCCCTTCCACAGTGGAAGACTTTGGTGCGGGGTGGGGCAACAGACCGTCCCTATGTCCTTCCAGATGCAAAGGGGTGGAAGGCAGCAACCCGATGGGATGATCCACCGTAGGTGCCTGCCTGCCCCCCACCACAAGAGGTAGAAACACACACACACACACACACACACACACACAGGCTCCCACACTAGCCCAGATCAGGGGTAGGGAAGACATTGGCTGTGTGAGGGCAGGTTCCGGCCGCTTCCCTGTCTCCTGCCCTGCGGGGCCACTGGCCTGGAGGTCCCAGGACCGGGTCAGGGCAACCGAATGTCCGGGGGTGGGGGGGAGACGAGGAAGCCTATGTACCCCATCACGATCAATTGGCCCGACCCGTGCCACACCCCACTTCAGACCAATGCGCCGGGCCCGAATGGAAGGCCCGATTTCCAAAATTCCCACCCCAACCCTTACCCACACCCCTAGCCGACCCCAAGAAGCCGCCCCAGCTCAGGGGAAAGGCATCTGAGCAGTGCTAGGGCCAAGCAGGGAGCACCTGAGGAGCACAGGGCGGGCTCCTCGGACCCACGCCCACAGGGCGGGCCCAGCCCAGCAGGGGTGGGTCGGGAGGCCCCGCGAGCTGCCCACGACAACGTCCAGTCCACCGCTGGCCCCGAGCGGATGGTTGTGCTTGGAGTGCGGTTCTTGGGCTCGCAACATGCCGTGGCAGTCGGGGAACTCCTGCCGGACCAAAGTAAGCCTAGTTCCCTAGAGGCCGTGGGCACCAGGAAGCCCTCGGCGCTGGGTGTCCACCGAAGAGGCCCTGTGCTGGACGACTGCCCTCGGCTCGCGTCCCTTGTTGCCTCTGGAGAGGCCACGCGCATCTCGCACGCCCGAACGCTACCGCAGTCCTCTCTCCTGCCTTATAGGTCGCCCGTTTGTGTGTGTGTGTGGTGTGTGTGTGTGGTGTGTGTGTGGGTGTGTGGGGGTGTGTGATTTTGCTC